>JAQGBA010000253.1:0-46802 GCA_034698125.1 Prionchulus punctatus | reverse complement strand
AGGCAATAGTTTTTGCAACGATCGACGAAAGACCACGGTCCGAGGATTGGAAGTCCGAAGCCGTGCTGCGACCTTACTCAACGTCCGTCCATCGACGATCTATTAACGAAACCATTCGTGCACCTTGTAAATCGTTGTTCGTGCTGGAATTTAACGTATAGATGTGCGAATCGGAGTTAGTTTTTAATAAATCTTTTATTTCTGCTCTTTGACTGACAAAACAAATAAATCAGAGATACATATAGACGAGAAAACCTCCTGACAACAAGGACCTTTATGATAAATCATCATAACGAGAAATAATCCGTGACAATTGAGTCTAACATAAAATAAAAATCTTGCAATGCTTTTAACTTTAGCCAATTTTTGACATATAAAAGAAAGGTTTTCCAACTTGAATTCAATTCTGTTCACCACTTCATTTTTCTCTCTCGATTTTGGTGATTTTTTTTCACTTTCATGATTATTCAAGATCAGAGAATGACATGTCAACCCTCGAAATTTACATTACTATGAGTTTTTAACTATCACCTATTAGAAAAACTAATTTTCGGATGTAAATCGTCATAAATCTGAATGAATTCCTTTGCGACTAAGAACTTGAGTAGAATGTATGAGAAAATGCAAAATATTCTTTATTTAGTGACATAAATAATTTTCCAATTCGAGCAACACTGAAAACTGTTGGAAAAACTATGTTAGCATTGGGAGTCTACCCAAATGTGAATATGATTTTCCGCTGTGCAACATGGCAACTGAAAACCGAAAGTCTTAACACAGTCGACTGTAGTTGTATTTTTGTATTTGTAATTATAAGACCAACCGAGTTTACGCTGGCACCAATTTCCGCTCTGTTCCAGTCTGATGGCTTTTAGTACCTTCCTCCTGCCTATCATGAGATATGTTGAATGATGTGAGAATGTACAATCTGAATTCCATTATTGACTTTTGAGCATGTGGTTAGAGTAAAGAAGATGTCAGTTCCCTCCGTAACTGAGTTGTTTTTGTTAAGAAAAAATATGTCTTAATTATGAATTTATTTTTTCTTATTCTTAAGATTAGGACGAAGAAAAATGTCTTAATTTTTAAAATTAAGACTAATTTAAGACAAAAAAAAATTTAAGACATTTTTTCTTAATTCACAATTTATTAAGAATAAGAAAAGTCAATTATTTTTAGAGAAGACGAAATAAGAATAAATAAGAAAAAAAAAGGTTTTTTCTAAATTTTTCTTCATTTTCAGACATTATTTGAGTCAAATTTCAACAAAAATATGCATTTTTGACATTTCACGTCAACTTATTGTTATACAACTCTAGATATTGAAATATTTGACCAACATACACAATTATTACGATTTTTTGCTTTACTTCTATCACCAAAAATAAGACACAATGAAAAAAAATTTATATCAAAATACCTCACACAGTAAACACAATTATTGTGATGCAGTAGCCAAGAAAATGATGTAATAGAACATTGTTATCAAAATTATGACAATATGAAGGATTTTACTTGTCAAAATGCAAGTTTAAAAAATTGTCAGTAAGAAAAATTAAGAAAAATTAAGATTCTTAGTTAAGAATCTTATTTAATCTTAATTTTAAATAAAGACTAATTTTCCGTAAGATTTTTACTTAATTTTCATTAAGTTTTAATACTAAGACTAAGACAAAATGGCCAAAAAGTTTTAGAAAAAACAACGCAGCTGCCTAAGCTCATCTGATTCACATTCTCAACCATATTTGCATACTATTTCTTAATCCATACCTGAAAATGGATTGACAATGTTAAAGTTCAGATTATTTTGCTTTTAATCCAATCCAGTATTAGTTCTGAACCAGCATGTTCCAGTATAACTTTTTGAATTATAGTATAGTATAGTATAGTATAAGCCTAAAATTTTTTTTGTAGTATAGTATAGTATAGTACAAATTTTAAAAACGTTTTTCAGGTTACCGTTTTTACTGCATGATTCGATTGAACAGAAAACTGTCGGAAAATAACCAAAGAAAATTTTACCCAACGACGACGACAACTTGTTGCTTTTATTGGCGATAAACGTTTTTCATTCGCCAAGTAGTTTTGTATAAAAAACTTGCATAACATTCACTTTTCGACATTCTCATTCGTTCCCTCGCAAAAACAATCATGTACATCGTCCACCAGTCGACTATATATAAAACAAAATTTTTGGTCCTATGGACTCCCACAGCCTGTATCTAGGCGGCTGGTATTTTACACTATTCCTCGGACTCTTACCTAGAGTCAGGGAGGGATGGTACTTCTCTTAGGATTTTTGATGTTCCTAGCAGGGTCACTTTCTGGAGATCTTCTGTCCTGATGGTATCGTGTATGGATTGTACATACATACTTACTGCGGTTTATCGTAACTGCTCCGAGAGCCCCTATTACCACTGGTACAACTTTGCCCCCAGTATAGGATTCTTATGCTTCACCATTTCATGGGTTCCTCCTTTTTCGACACCCACACAGTGAGTCACAGTTGAGGATCTGTGTGTGGCAAGTAAGTCTTAGGAGGCTTGCCAAGGGCCCCTACTGATAGATTTTTTTCCCCTTGGTAGGAATTGAACCTGAGAACTTGAGAACTTTGGTTCCCCAGTCTGAAATCACACCATTGGACTACCAGTGACACGCGACTGGAACATGCCGGGTTCTGAAAGCACGATAAGTTGAAAACAGTATAAACGTAAGTCCAAAACGCTGCAGCGTAAAAAATAAATAGATGAGCAAGTTCTCGTCGTTTCATCGCGAAACACATAGATTTTCGTTTGTTTAACGAAATTGCTTCGATTTCAAAGTTTAAGGCACGAAATTTGTCCGGCCGGTGAATTTTCTGTGTCTTTAAAGGAAACTTACGGAATGCCGTCGAAAAAACACTCGAAAGACGACGAAAAGCCGCGCAAAGATCATAAAAAAGAAAGCGGCTCATCCTCTCGGCGCGATAAACCGGATAAATACCAAGAAAAAAACGAAAGAAAAAGAAAAAGGGACGACGACACTTCCGATTTGAGAGAATCGTCGTCGTCGAAAAAGTACAGAACCAACGAGGATAACGATGGCCAAGAGCAAGAAAGCGGCGCTAGCCGCGGCGACATCTCGCTTAGCGTCGAAGAAACCAAGTAAAGTTGCTAAAATTGACACTTTTTCGTTTGCAAAACTATAAATCGGGAAATTTCAGCAAACTTCGCGAGAAATTGGGTCTCGCCCCGTTGCAAGTTGACGACAAACCGAAAGTTAAAGAAATCGTCGACCAAGACGGCAAAACGACCACAGAAAGTGACTCTTTTCGATTTTTGCTCGTTTCAGCGAGTTTACGAGCACATTTTTTGGTATTCAGACGTCTACACAGTCGACGGAGTTGAATTCGTGCATAAAGCCGCCGATAATTGGGCGGATAAAAAATTATCGGAAAACCTCCGCGAAAAGTTAAATACTCAAAAAGAAAAACGAAAAATCCAAGAAAAAATAAGGTATATTTGTCAAACTATAGATCCACCCTGCTGCAACTATAATTAGATTCTCATGGTCTACAGTTGCGCTCAGCAGCATATAATGTGTTCCTTAGGTTGCTTAACAAGCAAATGTTGAGACTAGCTGTTTTATTTTTTAGCAACATAAAGCCGTTGGGCGAGGCTG
Source organism: Prionchulus punctatus (assembly GCA_034698125.1). NCBI lineage: Eukaryota > Metazoa > Nematoda > Enoplea > Mononchida > Mononchidae > Prionchulus > Prionchulus punctatus. The sequence continues at coordinate 43,142 of JAQGBA010000253.1, read as the reverse complement.
ATGACGGAGAAGATTCTGCTGTTTATTGGGTTGAACGAAGTCGCAAAATAGAGCAAGAGAAGTTGCAAGCTGAACAACGAGTAAGTCAAATTGCAGTCCACTGTTTGGCGTTTCTACATGAGTATTGATTTTAGGCTAAGCTCTTAGATGAAATGGATAAAGATTTTGGAGTTGGTGAAATCATCGATGATCAGATAAAGAAAAAATCGGCTATGGTTCGTATTGTTTCACGACACAAATTAATAACTAGCCTGTGAAGAATCAGTGCTTGCTAAGACGTATTAGTGTCATTAACATTCAATTTCTGGTTGATTAGCAATTTTAGCCACCAGTGATGAATGCAACTATTGATTAACGACAGTGAATCACCATTTGTAGAATCGAATAGGGATCACCTTTAGCTATTTGCTATAATGTGGAATAACTGGTTATTTGTTTTTTAAGCGCTATTCCGCGAAAGACTTACGCGGAATGACTGTGCAGCATGCAGCTGACGCTTTCGCCGAAGGCCATGAAACTGTTTTGGTATTGCAAGATAAGGATGTGCTCGACGAAGGTGAAGAAGTTCTTATAAATCCGACTTTGGTCGATGAGGAAAAATGGAAGAAGAACATCGAATTACGAAAGCGGAAGCCGGATTACGACCCATTTGATGAACAATATGACCAATTTGGAAATGTAAAAATAATCTAAAATTTAGCAAGCACCTTTTGAACACATGGTTCTGAAGCATTTCGTTGTTTTGCAGCTCAAAGTCAAGAACCTTTTGGGCAAATACGACGAAGAAATCGAAGGAGAGAAAAAAGACTCTTTCAAGTTAGATAACCGAGGTTCAATGGATGTTGGATACGATAATCTAGTCGCCGAGCGAATGAAAGCCAAGCTACGTGAAGGCATGGAAAGCCTGGATATGAAACCGTCGCAGATAGCCGCAGAATACTATACCAACGACGAGATGGCCAAGTTCAAAAAGCCGAAAAAGAAAGTCAAGAAACTTCGAAAAGGCGCAGGGCTGAAAGCCGACGATTTAGTGACATCTGCCGATGTTACCACTGAAGACTATGGAAGCCGGTAATCACCAGTTAACGACTTGTTTAGATAATTAGCTTGTCGAAATTTTGTTTTTTAGTTTACGTGGTAAGGGTCGCAAAAAAGCGGAGCATGAAGACAGAATGGATATTGTCGATGATAATGAAGATAACATCGACTCACAATTGGCGAAGCTGAGGGAAACCACATCAGATGGTTCTTTATTTGTATATTATTTTCATTGACAGGATTTTATTGATACCCTTACCCTTTTTCAATTCAGATTTGATAACACCAGATGATGACTTGTCTAATTTTGTTGTCGAAGATGAAGCTGAAAATGAATTTCATTCTATTTTGCATCGAACTCGTTTAATCCGCCAGGTCGAGGAAAAGGTTGCGCCCAAGCAGAGCTCTGCACTGGCCGATAAAGTATGTTGTAATTCACTCTTCATTTCAAGCAGCTATAGATTGGTCTTGCCTGCCTTTAGATTGCTGAAATGGTCGGCGAGCGAAGGGTGAAAGAAGAATGCGAAGACACAGATAATGTAGTTGAAGAAGACGAAAAATCGTCAGCAGTTGTTATGAACACAATTTCTGAGTATTGTCGCGGACTCGGTGACATTCCTACTTACGGCTTGGCCGGCAATCGCGACGACATAGATCCATCGGATATTTACATGAACGAAGACATGGACGATGAAACTGATCAAACGGTATCCTTAGATGATTTGCCTCGTAAACCAAAGAGTGGCAAATGGGTCGAAGCAGAATTTGATGATCAAGACCGCCTGTCAACAGTTTCGTCATCAGATGAAAGCGAAGTAAAGACATGCATCGCGGTTGAACGAGTACAGTGATTATTTAAAATGTTTTGCAGGACTATGGCTCGAGGCCACCTATCTTAGAAGACGAACCTGAAGCGAGTAGCGGCGTTGCGGCCGCATTGAAGTTGGCTAGACAAAAAGGTTATTTAGATCCGGCCGACGATGGAGACCATGGTCCATCGAAGTTGGCACACCTGGAAGCCCAACGATTCACTATTGTCGACAAACAGTTTCAGTAAGCAGCTTTCCCTGTTTTGTTTTGTTGTTTATTTGATATCTTTATTGTTTTTGTTTGTTCAGCGATATCGATGATAAGTATGCGAAAAAATTGGAACGAATGGGTGGATATGGTGGACCAGTGCAAGATTTCAAAGAAAAGAGTACCTATCAACCGAACATTAAATTGGAATATGCAGATGAAAAGGGAAACTTGCTCAGCTCGAAAGATGCTTTCCGGTGCATTTATTTTGTTTTATTCTATGCTTTAATTTGCTGTTTCTTTGAAATATTTTTCCTTTTAGATATATGTCATGGAAATTTCACGGTAAAGTTCCAGGCAAGCGAAAGGTTGAAAAACGCTCGAAGAAGATTCAAGAGAAGAAGTTGATGAATCAGATGTCTTCAACGGACACCCCGCTCGGAACTCTCGGAAAGCAAATTGAAAAGCAACGACAGTTGCAACAGCCATACATTGTTCTTAGCGGAACTGGTAGCAAAGATGTTGGGTAAAATTTTTTATTCATAAACATATTAGCCATTTTAATTTCATTTTATTTTTAGCGCCACAATTAAGAAAGAATAGTAAACTGAAAATTATTTACTGTAAAAAGTTTTTGTTGTACCCTGTTGTTTTGTTTACATAATTACACTTAAAAGTAAAAGCTCAAAACAAGATTTTTATATGAGTAATATAATATATTAAAACAAAATATTATTGAGTTTGTGTGATCAAAGTTAAAACTTGCTGAGATCATAATTATTTTTGTTGAAGCTGCTACTTGTGTACACAAGTTCTTTCATGGCTTTAGAATCTGATAAATTGTAATCATCATACTTTGTATGTATTAAATTTGCATTTGCAAACTCCCTTGATAAATGATAAAATAGTAAAAGAGTTTCAACTAGATATCATCACGTATTGGTCTATTTTTTATGAAATATTTCTACCATCTGATTTTCACACACAGAACAATTAGCATTACACTTCTGTTATATTGTTTTCACTTCCAAGGCCCATTATCGTGTTGCAGGGGCTGTATCATCAGCAGGTGTTGCACTTAGATTCTATAAATATCACCAGCACAGAGATCAATAATTAATAAAACGAACAACCCATACAGTTCACTGTGCTATTAACTAGTAAATTTGTATCTTCATGGAACATTGTTCGGGTTGCTCCATCTGTAAACTGTGTCAATAGCAACAAGTGGATTATTAGATAAGAACAGATATTATCTTAATTTACAATTTATTTGGGTCATCATAAAACCACAGAACCGTTTTTGATAATAATTTTAATACAGTGCGTTACAAAAAAAATGGCAGTGACAAAAAGACTTGCAGAAAACTTAAAATACATTAAATTTAGTTAAAACTTATACAAATAGATATAGCTTTATTTAAGCTTTCATACGGTATATCTTAATACTTTATTCTCTCTCCTTTGGCTTTTATACATAATTCACAGTGTGTTATCATTGACTTTGCTAAATTTTTTAAGATTTCTTCAGGGATGACATCCTGCTCTTCACCCATCATCTGCTTCAATTCATTGATATCTTGAGGTTTTCTTTTTTCCACATTATTCTTGATGATGTTCCATAGATTTTCAATTGGATGCAGATCAGGACTGTCCAAGACTAAAAATCGTTGGTGATTCAAGAATTCCATTGTTTTTTTACTCTTGTGCTTGGGTCATTGTCTTGGACGAATTGCCAACGGCTTCCAAACCACTTAGATGCTGGTGGAAGCAGATGTTTTTCAAGTATTTGAATGTAGAAGTCAGAATCCATAATCCTTGTGAAGGTGCGTAGTGGCGTTTGACCACAAATAGAAAAGCGACCCCAAGCCATTACCTTTTGACAATTTTTGGGCAGCTTCCTGGTTGGACGAGAGCCAGACTTGCACCACACACAAACTGTATTCCAAAAGAGACAAAATACTGTTTCATCACTGAAAATTGTTCTGCTCCAGTCATCATTTAAATGCTAATACGCCCATTCGAGTCTCGCTTGTCGCTGCTTTTCAGTAATCATTGGAGTTGGTGCAGGAATGGCTGATTGATAGGACCTATTCTTCAAATGACGATAGATCGTCACGTGAGAGACCTTCTTGTCATATTCTGATTCAAGTTTGGTGATCATTCCTCTGAGGGAAGTTCGATTGTTTCGACGCAACCATTGTCCAATGGCATATGATTCAACAGGATTGATCTTCTTTGGCCGACCATTGCCCCCTTTGTGATCGATGGAGCCAGTCTCCTGCAACTTTTTCAGATTTTGTTCAATAGTCCGAAGGGAAATCTTTGTTTTCGCATGAATTTCTCTGGCATTCCACAATCCACTCTTCCAATAATATAAAATAACATTTCGCTGTATTGTCAAACGAGACTGAGGCATTTTGAAACTTAATTAGTTAAAATTTTGATGGTATATGTAGGTAGACTGTTTTTCTAGAATGTTCTAGAAGCTTCCAGCATAAGTAAACATGTGACTTTTTAGTCTAACTTAAATTCATAAATTTGGATTCATTACAAAAATAGACCTACCACTGCCATTTTTTTTGTAACACACTGTATGTACAAGATATGGAAAACGAAATGACTGTCAGCCATTTTTGCTAAAACTGTCAGATCCATCAGCGAAATCGCAAACTATTTCGACTTCAGCATACTGACGCTGTGCATCATTGTGTCAAACCCAATTCTAATACAATCAACAGCCTTACTGATAAAATGCTTTGTAAGCCAATACATTACTGCTCAAATAGTAAAACGTTCATTGAATTTTCCATTATCTGCATTTCGATTGTTCCAAGAATGAAATACTGAAAGGCGTATGCACAGAAAAAGCTCTGCTGGTTTGTTTTTGCTCTTGCTCTTGTAAATACTGTGCAGTTGGTTTGGTGTTTTAACTCTTGATATCTGGTGGAAAATAAAATATTTCTTAAGGCGATGAGCAGATGCCAGAGAGAGACGAAAGTCAGATTCTTCACCCACCTGCAAGGCCTATGAAGGTCTCCCTTTGCAAAACTTTCCTTGGTTTAAACATTACCTTGTATGGTTTTGTTTAGATCGGTTAATTGACAGAAAGAGAGGAAAAACACGACTTGAAAATTATATTTGTCAAAATTTAGGAGCCAACTTGGCGAATGAAACTCTCTGGTAAACATTTACAATGCCCAGGCTTGTCGGAGGCGAACGGCAATTAGCCAAGTTTACTGAAAGTTCTCTTGAGATAAAAACTTTGTCGCAACAAGCCGCTCCAATAAGGTGGCAAGTAGTTGTTGACGCGTTTTGAATTCACAGCGATAGCAAACTAGATATATAAGACCTTACAAACTCGTTTAAAGTAAGTCAACTCACTAACTTTGTTGTCCACAAAAATATATGTGAAATAAATTACATGGATAGTGCCACTCCGTCAGGAAGAAGATATGTAAGTTAGCTAGTTGGCGTAAGCGAGCACCGCAGAAGAACCATAGTGTCAAACAACTACATCTTCTTGTCGACTCTAGGAGAGATGGATTTTTCGTTTTTTAGTTTGCGTGGGATTCGCTACACAGCCAGAGCATTCATGGTAATAAAAAAATCAGCAATACCACCATGCCCAAGATGGAACCTGCGAAAGTTGCTGAGGTAAAGTCCGAGACTCAAGAACTACAGTTCCAACGCAAGCAGTCCATGCAATTGGACGAAAGCGTGAAAGTGATGCGCAGGCAGACTTCCTTATCGGAAGACCACCATTTGTTGTTCACTTAAGACATCAATTCAAAATCCAAAATGTCGCGATTTGTTGTAGATATTGAATCAGCTTGCGCATCCTCTTGTAAAATACAGTCACAATTTAAGTTTTTAATAAAACTAAACACAATTTCTAATATAACTATAGACAAATAGTACGTTGAAAGAAATTACTGGAAAACGACCTGAACTGTACATAGAAGTACATACAGTACGTACAACGGGGCTAAAATATGATTCGCTAAATGTTGAAACTTTCTCCGCAACCGCACGTGCCTTTGATATTCGGATTATTGAAAACAAATTCCGAACTAAGTTTGCTTTCTACGTAATCCATCTCCGTGCCGAGCAAGGACAATTGAGCTTTCGAGTCGACAAACACGCGAGCACCGTCTTGAACGACTTCGGCGTCGAGTTTGCTCTTTTCTTTCGCGTATTCCAACGTGTATGTGAGTCCGTTGCATCCGCGTTGTTTTACGCCGATTTTCAGCGCCTGCATGTCGGGTTTCTCCGTCAACAGTTCGGATATCTTTTTTATCGCGGCATCGGTCAACGATAAAGCTTGTCGGTGAGGGATGCCGGTTCGACCGCCTTTTATGACACGAGCAGTGGCGGCTATCTTACCGCCTAATTGAGCCATCGGTCAATGACAAATCTGAAAAGTCTACAGTTGATGTCTAGTCTGTAGTTCACTGTCTAATAGTCAACAGTTGACTGTGTAGTCTTACAGTTGACTGTCTAGTAGTTCATAGCTGACTGTCTCGTAGTCCACAGTTGGCTGTCTAGTAGGCAATATTGACTGTTTATTCTATAGTTGATTGCCAATTATTAGTCTCTAATTGACTTTGAGTAGTCCATAGGTGACTGTCAAAAGTCTATAGTGCACTGTCCAGTAGCCTATAGTTCACTTCCAGTGGACTCAATTGACCAAGTAGCCAACTACAGTTATCGCGCCAATGACCAGTCCTCGAACTATAGTCCATCAAAATATCCATTTAAAAATCACTGAAGTTCCAAAACTTTTATAAAAAGTAGGTCAACGAGTAATAAAAGCAAATTTATTCATACAAAAACAAAATATGCAGCAAAAAAACAAAAAAAAATTTTAGAAATTTGTTATTTATTTTTCATATATGCAGAGTTAAAAATCTTTTTTTACGTTTCCTTTTTAGGTACAGATTATCGGAAAAAATCACCAAACGAAACACAAAAATTTTTTACATAAGCCGTAAAAAAAACAAAACGAATTGTAACAGAAAAAATGAAAAAATGAAAAATGAAAAACAAATTATCAGTCCTTGTTTCGTCGAATTGGTCTAGAACTCGGCCTCGCCCGTGGCTCGATTGAAAACGTAGTCCTTCCGGCCGAGGTTTATGACCCCGTCCTTGAGGACGAACTTCCACTTGTTGCGAATTCTGTTGACCTAAGCAGTTGGAAAAACAATAAAAGTGTTAGCAGTAACTACAAATCGGGCAATTTTTGAATTTGTCCAGGTAACAAATGTAATCAGGGAGAACTATAGTCGCTAGACATGTACAGTCAAGGGACAAACAATTGGCAACTATAGTCACTGGACAACTATCGTCAGACTACTTCATACAAAGTACATATTTAGCCAATGGATGACCAAAGTAAATGGACACAATAGTCACTGGAAACTATAGACAAGAGGCAGCTAGTCAAAGTACAACTAGAATCAATGGAAATATACCATAAACGGATTACTATAGTCACAGTACAACTGTAGCTAATGGAGTACAAACTATAGTCAATGGACAACTACAGTAATTAAACAACTAAAGACAAGGGCAACTATAGTCGCTAAACAACCATTTGTTGCGACTCCTACTGACCTTTAAAGCAGTTGGAAAAACAAAAAAACTGTCGACTACCATCGCGAAAATGATAAATATTCGAAATTGTCTAGTGAACTACTGTATAGATTTTCTGAGTAGTAAAGACTATGTTGACAACTGACTATAGTTCGAATGTGGACTATAGTTGCCCAGGACTATAGCAGAAAAGGATGATGTACCTTTTCAAATTGGCAAACGATCACATCGTCGGCTTCGAACATTTCGTCCTCGTTTTCAACGCTTTCGTCGTCCTCGGAATTTAACGGTTCCTGCAAAAACCAACGAATTATGGTCGCTGGTCAACTATAGTTTCTTAAGAACTAAATACGACGCTTACGCCCTCTTCGACAGGTCCGGGCACTTCGACGGGTTCCTCCTCGTCCTCGTGGACCAAGTCGTCCTCTTCGATGTCCTCTTCGTCGTCGCTGATACCACCGGGGCCGTCCAATTGAACGACGAACTTCGATGCCCTGCGACGACTGCCCGAGGGACCGTCCAACTGGGGCACGGGCGCGGAGGACTTTTCTCGTTTGTGAGGAATCAGACCGGCCATAGCCGACGGCATTATGCCAGCAGAGCCGGCGGCTATGGTCGGGATCTGTGGGCCGCCCATATATCGGAGGGCTGCTTGAAAAACAAGTAAAACGATTTTTTGCCCGGCAAGTAGCACGACAAGCAATTAATCGCGCACTGACCTTGCGTCGGAAGTTGCATAAAAAGACTGCTGCCTTGCGCATTCGTTATGACACTTTGGTGCAGACCCGCCGAGCCCATGGTGGTCGCCAGCTGAGCGGCGGTTATGATCCCAGCAGGAATAGCCTGCTGAATGACTGGCACCGATCGATTACCACCGTGACTTATCATGTTCATACCGTCTACAAAGTTGGTGTATAGTTCGTGAGAAACTATACTTGACACGCAACCATAGTTCACTGGCTATAGTTCTCAAACTATAGTTCCATCTCAGAGCACTTACAGTGCTGTTGGGTCTGCTGTTCCACGTGCTGGCCGGACTGCGCGTGATGATTGGCCATAGCCGTTGCTGTGGCCTGAGCGTGATGATGTTGCTGCTGTCGAGCCGACGGCGGTATGTGTTGAGGATTCAACGTTTCGATGACTTTCGTAGCGAGCACCTTATTCTCCCATATCTGCGTCGAAACGTGTCGTCGTTAGCAACTTTCCGAGCAAAAACGCAAACAAGCCGCTTTTTACCTGTTTCAACTCTTGTAAAATCGCCTCGTCGACCCCCTCGTCTAAGAAAGCCTCCTTGACGCTCGACACGACTTCCTCCATGACGCTCTTGTAAAGCTTAGCCTACAAAAAAGCTCGTTAGTTACGAAAAAAAAAACAATTTCCTGCCTGACTGACGCGCTAAACTTGCACTTTTTGAAACTTACCGTGCTTTGAAGCGCGTTCGGCGCCGACATTATTTTCACCGTCTAAATCTTCGAAAAACAAAATAACTGTCCTCGAAATCGCCGAAATGGCGTTGAAATCGGAAACTTGCCGAAAAAGCGCCGTTGACGAGCGAATTTCGTCGTTTCCAGGCTAAACGTCCCACTGGGGCTAATGTCGACTTTTATTTTGCAGTCTTGAAAATCGCCGAGAACGGCGTTCGAAAGAAACAATCGAAAAGAGCACCGTTTACGAGCGAATTTATGACGTTTCCGGGCAAAAAGTGGCGCTGGCTAATCTTGAATTTTAATTTTTTCCATTTTACGCGACGAAAATTACGACGACGTCGTCGCCGAGCGAAAACTTTTACACTGCGAACGTCGGCCGCGTGACGACGCATTTTCACCGCTCGACAACGTTAAGAGGCCTTCGGTGATTGGCTTATATACTAACTAGAATCGCTGACGTCACAACTATCGACGGTTTTAAAAAAGGACAGGCGAACGCCGCGTCGCGTCGCGTAAGCGACGAAAACGTGCGCAGGCCGGACGACTTTCGTGCAAAAAGTTTTAACTGCAGAAACAGCGAGAATTGGACAGTCTTTGTTGTTAGATCCTCCAGCATTCGTTTTTAAAATAATTTTGCAAGACATAATGTTTATTTGTTTATTATAGTTTCAATTAAATACTTAAATTTGGTGGAAGTTGTCGGGGTTTTAACTTTTTGGGCCCTCACTTGTGATTTCTTGCAAAAAATGTGTGTTGGCTAGCCGGCTAACGAGCAAAAAGATAAATGTGTGGAGAAACAAATGAACACTACAGTATAGTGAAGGAGGGCAACTATAGTCAATGGATAACTTTAGTCAAGAGGCAACTCTCGTCTACGGACAACGAAAGTCAATGGACGATTATAGTCTACGGACAAGTGTTGTCTTTGGGCAACTATAGTCGATGGACAACCACAATCAAAGGACAACTATAGTCACAGCTCGACTATAGTCAATTACAACAACTATAGACACGGGACAACTAGAGTCAAGTGACAAATATAGTCAAGTGACAAATATAGTCAATGGACAACTGTGGTGAATGGATAACTGTAGTCAATTTACAACTATAGTCAGTGGCAATTATAGTCAATGAACACCTGTGGGAATGAACATTATAGTCAATGGACACTATAGTCAAAGGACAACTATAGTCAATATATAACTGCATGAGCTGGACAACTATTGTCAACGGACAAATATAGTCAATGCACAATTATAGTCGTTGGACTACTATAGTCAATTGACAACATGAAATTAATAACTGCTGTCAATGGACAACTATAGTCACCGGAGAACTGCAGTAAATGGAGCAACTATAGTCACTGGTCATCTCCAGTCAATGGACAACTAGAGTCACCGGACAACTGCAGTCAGTGAACAACTATAGTCACTGGACAACTGCGTTCAATGGACATGTATAGTCACTGGAAAACTACAATATGAACTGCAATCCTTCATGAACTGTTCAACAGCGGAACCTTACCAACTATACTTCCTTAATTAACTATGGTGTCTTTTCTGAACTATTATCTTGTCAACTATGAATTTTTTATGCATAGATGAAGACTTGTGAAATAATCAATATCAAATCGATCGATATATAAAAATAGAAATCAAGCAAAATATCGACAATATTTTAAGGCAAGCAAAGTAATAAATAGAAATTGCCGAAAAAAACAAAATAATTTCAAAATTTGCGTAGGCAATTTTTTTGATCCAACTCAAAGTTCATGATCAACATGATAAAATATCACAAAATAAAATCAATAATTGGTAAAAATGGAAATGCATAACACAGATTATCAAAATCAATAAAAGAAAACCGAAAAAATCGGGAAAACAAGAAAATAAAACAAACAAAAATAGGAATGGTTCGCAATTAATTAAGTCACTGGCCGGAAATGATTGTGAAACATAAAATCTCAAAGATAAGGCAATTTTTTTAAAGAATATCAACATTGAACTTGACTATCAAAAATTTTTGCAATAAGGCCACTTGCAAAATCGATTTACATTTTTAGCACAGTTGCAGCCAATTCGTCGATTTCCTTTTTCGCTGCCACATCCTAAATTTGAAACAAAATATCTTACCGAAGCTAAGATGTGAACTATAGTGGAACTATAGTTGATGAAACTATAGTTGCAAAATTGAGATACATCAGCGCACAGCGGATCGATTTCGTTAGCCCTTTTCAACCACAGCTGGGCATTGTCGAAATCCTTCATCCCGATGTAGCACTTGATAATATACAAAATGTTTTCATGCCAAATTGGTCTCAAACGTTCAGCCTGCGTGTTAAACACGTAATGTGCAGGAAATTTTACAAGCAAAATAAATCCACTGGCTACTTTTAGAAAATCGCTCAAAGCTTCTTCGAAAGTAGGCACTTGGAAGCTGAACAGAGTTTTGGCCACTTTTCTCTCGATCCAACTTAAGGATGCCACATTGTAACACCATCGGCCGCACAAGTGGTGCAAGTGGAAATCGGATGGCTGCAACGCCAAAGCTTTATCGATGTGCACCTAGATTGTAAGTTGTTGTATTTTGCTCGTTATGTCGAGTGGCAAGTCAAGATATTTGTTTTATAAGACCTTGACAGCGGCTCCATCCTGAACTCGTTGTTTAACGCTGACGAAATCGCTCAGCACTCCGAGTATAGATGCGCACCACTTGTGGATTTCAGCATTATGTCTCTGCAACTTGTACGCTTCGTAGACCAACGTTTTAGCTGGGAAAAAATGCACGAAACTTTAATGGCTAGTACACTTTTTTGTTTTTGGTGCAACTATTGAATCATTTCTTGACTCTAGAGTTTACCTTCTTCAAGATATTGCATTCGTTTTTTATGATCTCGATTAAGAAAGCTTTGGCCGTATAAAAATGTTGACCGAGCATATCTCCATAAGAAATCCCAGTTATCCTTGTACTAAAATCATTCAACATGTGAAGGACAGTTGTGCATAGACTATAGGTGTTCCTTGACTATATTTGTCCATTAGCCGTAGTTTCCATTGACTCTAGTTGTCCATTGACTATATGTAGTTGTATAGCGACAATAGTAGTCCAGTGAAATAGTTTCTTAGTGAATTAAGTTGTACAGTTACTATCGTTGTCCCTTTACAATAGTTGTCTATTGACAATAGTATTGTACATTGACTATAATTGTTCATTGACTATAGAATGTTCATTGAACATAGTTGTTAGTGACTATATTTCTTCTATAACCTTGTTGTCCAGTAACTACTGTATACTTGCTCTTGCACTATAGTTGTTCAATGACTATAGTTGATCACCAACTATAGTCCAATTAGACAAGAGACTTTTTGTCTTACCTGAGGATAAGCCTGATGAAGTAGATTGTAGGTTTTGCACCGATTCTCATCGCAATCGATCAGTAGAAGATTGTCGATAGTTTGGAATAAATCTCGCAAAAATGGATCCGATGGGCTGCAAGTCAATTTAAAAATTGTACAGTTTTACAGCGAAGCAAACAAAATATCTGTACAAATTAGCTACTATTCAAGCTCCTTTTCCAAAGCGTCGAAATACACCTCGACGACGTTTTCATTTTCAGTAGAACCATCGGAAAATGAATTCGTTTCTAAAAAACCTCAAAAAGTTGTTAAGATGATATAAAATGTATCCATAATGAGTTAAAGGAACAAAATTCTTGCCTTCAGAATTCTTTAACAAGCCAATAACAGAATCAACAACGAAATCCTCGTCCTGTTGATTATTTCTGTTTATGATGATCTCCTTCAAAGCATCGAGCTCCTTCCTCAGTGCAGCTATGTCTTGCCTGAAGATCAAGCCAAAGTCTTTCAGTATGGCCGTATAGTTGATGATCATGTTGTCAACTACAGTCAATGGACAACAATAGTCAGTGGGCAAATTTAGTCAATGGGCAAATATAGTCAATGGGCAGCTGTAGTCAGGGACAAGTATGATGAACTATAGTCATTGGACAACATCAGCCGGTGGACAACTATAGTTACTGGACAACTGTAAGCAATGGACAAGTATAGTCACTGGACGACTATAGTCAATGGACAACTGTAGTCAATCGAAAACGACAGTCAACGGACAACAACATTCAATGGACAACTATCGTCGGAGGACAACTATCATCAATGGGAACAGTAGACAGTTGACAATATAGTTCCTGAACAACTATAGTCAGCAGACAAATACAATCAATATACAACTATAATCAATTGTAATCAATGGGCAACTGAAGTCAATGGAAACCTATCGTCACTATACAACAATAGGTAATAGACCACTATAATCAATAGACAGCCATAGGCAATGGACAACAATAGTCAATGGACTACTACATCCCCTGACAAACTGTGAACAACTGTGACCAACTGTAGTCACTAATCAATTGTAGTTACTGACCAACTACAGTCACTGCCCAACTATAGTCAATTTACAACTACAGTCAGAGGACAACTATAGTCGTTGGGCTACTGTAGTCAATGGTAGTCAACGGGCAACTAAAGTCAATGGAAACCTAATGTCACTATACAACAATAGGTAATGGACCACTATAGACAAACTACACTATAGTCAATGGACAACCATAACAATAGTATCTATACAACTGTGATCAACTGTAGTTGCTGACCACTACAGTCACTGGCCAACTATGTATATTCAATGGACAACTATAGTCACTGACCACGTGACTTACTCATAACTTTTTCTGAAGTTTCTGTACAAAAATAAACTTCCCACGCTGAGCGCGCACCCAGCGCAAGCTACGGCGCCAATAATTTTTATGTTTCTTATATTGGTATAGATAGCCGAGCGGACGTGCCACGAAATCATCGGCGGATTGGACGGACGCGCGTACGAAGCCATATTTTAATTTTAGCGGCTAAAATCGATTTAGTAGCTGCAGCTCAGCTCATGAGGTGGGCTGGTCTCGAAACGGAACTGGGAAAACAAATTTCGCGTCGATAGTTCAGACTACAGTTGAACCGGAACTATGCGCGTTAGGGTCGTTCTGAAGCGAGTTTCGATGCGAATACGCAGCATTTGGCGCCAAATTTGAAAACAAGACGCAACTGTAGAAGTGTGTAAGCGATTCAACATCTATGTTTTCCGATGTTCTTGCAAGTCATTCTTACAGTAATCTTTTAGAATATCAAATACTGACTGGACTTTAGCAAGTTATATTTAAGAAAATTCAGCAAAACTACAAAAAGTGACTGGATAGTAAATAAATAAATCCAAATTTTGTTTGGATAGTAAAAAATCGAGCGATTTTTAATTCCGAGATTCGTGGATGTCTTTCTTGTTACGACTCGTTTTCGCGTGCCTATTCTTGAACAATAGCTGAAAAATAGAACGAGGATTTCCCTGAAACTAGCAAAAAATCTGCTTGACTTCTAAGAAATCGTGTTACATTATTGAAATATCCTCGACCACTGTACTGGCAATAGCAGCTGGTACCGGGTTTCTTCGTAACGCACGTGTAATACGCCGAACATTCGCCGGTGCACGGTGGCCATTCGTTTTGACATGTAGTGTGACCGGAGGAAATTACGAAAAAAAAAACAAATAGGAGTAAAATCTTCTCCATACTGTTCCTAGCCAGTGGAAATTTTTGTTTTATTTGCAATCTAGAGAGTACATTTCTTTTAATTAGCTTATGGGAAATATTATAAATCTTCGAGCCAAACTAGTTGGCAGCTTATCCATGTAATCTTCAATTTATTAGAATGCATAGATTTTATACGAATTCGAGTTAAGATTTTTATGTAACGAATGAAATAAAATGACCCGAAAACATTTCGTTCAGACATCCGAAAACATGAATATCAATTCAATTGTGGTGACGGCGAGCAGCTTTGCTTTGCTTGTTGTTGAATAACATCTAAAAATAAAATACCATTCCTAAAATGAAATTAAGGAGGGAGTTTGGTGGAATATCAGAATTTTTTTACATCATTTAAAACTCCGGAGCCGCTGTACTGACAATAACAACTGACGCCGAATTGTTTCGATGTGCAGGTATAGTAAGCGGAACATTCTCCGGAGCATGGTGGCCAGTCATTTTGACACGAGGTCTGTTCTGATAAATGGATGGAAAGCAAAAAAAATGTGAACAATCTTGCATAAATCGGATTCATGTTTTGAGGGAGGAAAACAATTTTAACACTGGCAATGCCTTCGAAAGAAAGCCTATTTCACGAACGTTCTGTTTATTTTTCAAATCCATTAGTTTCAAACCCGGACAATTTTTTGCACTAGCCGGAAAAGAATTGCGCATTTTTTTTAAATAATGTATAACATTCCAGATGTTTTTCAAATATATTTAAGAAACATCTAGTTTTCACAAGCTGAGTTACAGTCAACTTTTGGCCGCCTGACATCCTACGATACTTTTCCATTACAACCAAAAATATTGGCGTGCATTATCTACTTAACGAGCACATTTGGCATCGGACAGATTTTCCCTTGTTGATGCTGAGACACTAAAATGTGCTTCCAAATCTAGGAAATGTTGCAAATTTTCGATTAATTCATTTCTATGCATGAAAATCATATTTTGACAGCAACATTTCAATAAATTCCTGTAAAAAATGTGTAAAAACAAGAAAAGAGTAACTATACATAAGAAATTTGAATAAATTCAATTTGTGCTAGTTACTTGGTGTAAAAAAACTAAAATGTTGTCTGCAAACACGATAACCTCGATTATTTATTGGAGCTTTCTTTATTTTGACACTTTTCAGTTTATTTTTGTTATTACCGAATATTTAAAGCGATTTAGGTCAACTTTCATGTTTGTGCTTGTTTTCTGGCATTGTCCAACCGATTTATTGTTTTTCAGAGAGCGAAAATGTCCGTTTCATCGACTGACACGCCTTTTTGTCGCCATAGCAGAATTATTTTCCTGGTCGGCGCCGCGGCTTGCACCGGCTGCGCGATGGGCATCGGCAGTTTGTGGATGTTTCGAAAATTGAACAAGAAAACTGGAAGTTACTTCGATTTGAAGTTAGTTCGTCGTATTTTTGACCGATTTTTTGTTTTTGCAAGCAATTTCCGAGCATTTTCTCGCATCAGACGCGATTTATCGCTCGTTAAAAAAGAATTGCAAGATTTGAAAGACGTCGTCGCAAAATTGAAACTAGAGAACGAAAAGAAGCAGGAAAACCGCTTGCCATTTAAAAAAGGTTGAACTATAGTTCAACTGTAGTTTACCATTGAGACTACAGTTGATTTTTTCAGGGAGCGCTAGTTCTGAAAACGATAGTCTTGAACAGTTCTTCGACGCCGAGGATAGCAATTCCACGTAATTCTATAGTTGCTTGCTAATTTTGTTTTATTGATGGTAAATCAATAAATCTTGCAGGAATTTCGATTTGCTACCGAGCGATATCGGCGCTAGCCCTTTAGAAGAATTGTTCCATTCCACCGACGAACTGATCGCCAGTAATTCGGACGCTGACCGGTTGAAGGCGTATTTGGTGATGCAGCAGGCTCATCAAATGGTATGAACCGTTGTCTAATGTTTTACTATAGTTCAATTGAAAAGTTAATTCTGTGCAAGTCTTTAGTTTGAAAACGACTGGGCGTTTTTGTGGCGCTATGCACGAGCGACATATTTGTATGGTCAAACATTCTTGAACAAAGACGAAATGAAGCGCAAAAGCTTTTGCGAAGACGGTAAATCTCACTGTCTACGAGCTTAGCTTTGTTTTTTTTCTTAGCTAAGTGAAACTTTTTGCAGCCAGGGACTTAGCTTTTAAAGCACTGGCTTTGAATCAGGACGACCCAGAAGTTCACAAGTGGTGTGCGTTGACAATTGGAACCTTAAGCGATTTCGTTAGTATGAAACAAAAAATCGAAGACGGCTACAAGTTTAAAGTTCGTATTTTAGTTGGAAAGATTACTAGCTAGTGAACTTTAGTTGTATGAATTTTGCAGATTCATATCGACAAAGCCTTACAGTTGCAACCAAACGATGCCATTTTGCATCATCTGTGCGGACGATGGTGTTTCGGGGTAGCATCGTTGACTTGGATAGAACGGCGAGTGGCTTCGACTCTGTTTGCCTCTCCGCCAACTTCTACTTACGACGAGGCATTGAAAGAGTTTTTACAGGTTTCTCAATTGTTCAGACAACTTTTGAGTCTTATTTTTATTTAGTTGTTTTTTAGGCTGAACAGTTGAAACCAGACTGGGTCGAAAACACTTTGTTCGTTGCCAAATGTTACATCGCGTTGAACGATCAACTCAACTCTGTTCACTGGCTGAAACAAGCAAATCAAATAGAATCAGTAGTTTCGCCTGATGTTAGCGCTCGAAAAGTTGCATGGCTATACTCTGTTTTTGTTTGTAACAATACTTTCCTATTCAGGATCTGGCTGCAAAAGTGGAAGTACAACAATTGCTGGAACGACATAGTTCTTAGGATTTTAGCTAATTAACCAAAAGTTATCTCACGTACCTTAATTTGACATTCCTTGAAAATTTTAATGATATTGCTCAATCAGTAATGTGTTGACTAGCCACTATGGTGTTCATAAACGGCGTTAATTTTGTTTGCGTAATGCGGAAATGTACACGATTCTTTACTCATAAACAACTGTTCTGAAATCACTCCGCTCATTATTTTCAAAACAAAAAACGTAATCAGCCAACATAACAACAATGCCACATTATGCCTTTCACAAAAATAATAATATATAACTGAAATAAAAACCAGGACAACATTTTGCTTTGGTTTGGGAATCTACATGTGATAATTTCATAATGGGTTGAAACAATTATGCGTACAAACAAAAAACAATGTCATGAAACAAAATAATAAAAAACAAACAAATTTCAAGCTCCGGGAATCTCAAAATAAAACTTTAAAGGAAAGAAGTCAGTTACAATAGTTATACAATTTTGAACGACCTTATCAGAGCGGGCGTCAAGAAAACAGTCGCACCTAACATGAAATACGATAAAAACTTTCTTGGAACTTCGAAAAAATATTGCTGTTCGGGTATGAAAGATTCTCTCCTTAGACCGAAAGCGTGGAAAATTAGATCGTAAAGATGTTGCGTGATGGTTTTAGCTAGCAAAATTAGAAACACGCCAACGATAGTTTTCAACAGTACAGCGAGCATGGGCCACAAATTAAAACGTAACGCGAAAACGCATAACGTCGGAGTGAGATCTTCAGTGTAACGAGATTCCATCCAAGACCCGCAAAGAATCCCAGCCGTGCTGGATGCTATGGCTATGGCGTCCGACCACGATCGTGTGAAGGTTTTCTTGATGCTGGGGTACACGAAAGAAACGAGAAAACACAGAGAAAACAAAATCACTGGACCGAGACAATGCTTCATGAAACACGAATCCAACGCGCCGACGGTCGGTGCAAGACACAATGTGACGGAAAGGCTGATCGTTAGACCGACAAGAATTTCCTACAAGTAGACTTGGTAAGACGTTTTACAAGCAAAAAGTTGAAACATTTGTTACCAAGAAGCTATGGACGCCATTGTAAATGCGACTGAGACAAACCAGCGACGCCCACGCAGCGACAACTAAAGGCGTTAATATTGATGGAAACTGTAATACAAAAACAATTTTTCAATTACGAAATGCATACATGGAGGAAATCTTACTTGACAAACTGGTGACTGAAGGTACATGACAGAGAATGGAATACTGAACGCGACGGTTGCGTGCGTGGACGGCATGCCGTATTCGCACAGAAATGTATCTTCGAGTTGAATCACCGGAGGGGATTTGGGTCTTTGCAAGCGGAAATAATCTTTCAAAACCTGTCCAATGTGCATGCAGACCATCCAGATGAACATCAGCTTTCGGCCTAAAAATGGTTAGGTAAAGTTAAGGAACAAGCACAAAAGATCCACTGGTTAGCATGTTCCAAATCACAAACTATACTCTATGTACTTTCAACATAGAACTATAGTCATGCTGGTTTAGTCATACTGAGTAACTAATAAAGTGTAGTGGCCAGTAGTTTCATCACACACTATGCCAATGGAATACTGTACCAGTTTGCGCATCGAAGTGCCAGAACCAAAACGGGAAAAACAAAACGTAGAACTCTTCTTGACCCAAAAAGCTCCCGAATTTGAACAGACAGTAGAAGAATTTTGATCGTATTTCGAATGTTGGAACTGACTTGACTTTCTTGGGAGACGATTTTATTGTTGATCCGTTGACCACTGGGGAAGAGCGAATGTAACCGTTGGTTGGAGGGTGGCTAGCGCCGTTTTTATGCTGGTGGTCATCTTCTGCGGACTTTTTTTCGATACCGAAGTAATTTTGAAATTGCCACACTAATTCCGGCGAATGCAGCCATGCTATAAAGCTTGTCAGTTGTTTCATGGCTCAGCCTTCAAGCAAAAAGTCTTTTCAAGTTTTTGCTCGATATATATCGCTAGCCAGACACAAAACGCTCGTTGGCTAGCAACTTTCAGACGCCGAAACACGTGACAGTTGTTATTTTCGGGGAACCCGTCAAAAGCGTGTTTCAAAGCGCTTTATTAGTTTTTCTTACCTTTACTCAGAACCCTGAGTGATTTCACCTTTACCCGCCTTGCCTACAGAAACGTGAGACATAGCGCGAGCGAGTGTTTGCCTAATTGTCTATTTTCGCCCGTTGCCTTAGTGAATCGAGATTTACGCCAAATAGCGGGCGTTTCAAACAAATATCGCGCGTGTCAATGCTCTTTCATCGCTGTTACTGAACTCTACTCGTTCACGCGGTTTTATAGATTCTACTCCCGCGTGTATAGAAGATACTTTATGAAAGTATAGAGGCGGACGTTTATTTCGAAAACACAGAATTACGGTAATTATGATAGTCAAGATAGGAAAAAAATTACTGGGTTAACTTACAAAACAGCGAACAAAACGAATGAGACAATGAAGACAACGAGCAAAATTACTCGGCAACAATTCACCGAACTTGAACTTGCATTGTTGTTCGTCGAATTACTTTTGCCTGAAAATAAAGTTGGACCATCAACGAAACAAGCTAGCATTCGTATATCCATCCGAATCTCCTTACCTTCACGTTCGATGATTACTTTCGTAGATGATGTAGTAATATCTTAAGAAAAAAAAGCAACTAATGAGCCTGGAAAAGATCTGGAAAGTGCACTGGATTACTGTTGAGTGCTTCCTGAACGTGCGCCGGCTTTAAAACGCCTGAAAGCCAGCAAAAATTTACAAATTGGTGTTTGGTTTAGACATTTTTTAACAACCATACTTCTTGTGTCTATTTGGCAGATGGTGAAACCTGGATTAATGCATTCGTAAGCTTCCCACATGAACCCGTTAAGATCTAACGCAGACACGCATTTCTCCTCGCTGTTCAAGTCGTACGGTTGGTTTGGTGCCCAATTCGTGTAATCGACGCTACCATCGGAATTTACGAAACTGCTGTTAGTTCGTTCGATACCCAAAATAATCGTCTGATGATCAGCTAATGGGACGATGCTGCAACAAGGAAATGAAAGGTCGGGTCGCAATTGGAACAGCGTATTGACTACCTTAGATATCGAACAAAGTTTTCATAGTCCAATGCATTATGGAATTCAGGTAATCGCGCTCTTTCGTCGAATCGTGAACAAGCGTCTTTACTTTCTTCTTTCGTTAGCGTGCCTGTTGTCGATGGCAGTTTATAGTACACCTCTCCAACTTTGACCCAGTCCGCAAGCTGGACAGAATCTAGTACAGAGACGTGAGTCTTATCAGCGAAATTAAAAGGACAAATTTGCCGCTTGTAAGGTTCAGAGACTTTATAAGCGCTGTGGCTTAAAATCAAATAAGTACGTACAATTGTCAAGGCAAAGTAGGTAAGTTATACTGATGCTTGTTAAATGTCAACTGGTGAATCTACATGTACTTATAGGATCAGGTTAGGGAAATCATATTTCATTTAGCACGCTGTTCAGTATTTTGCTACTGACTAACTAATGATGATGTGCCAGTCGTTGGATTCTCTATGGATTGATAGGATTAACCGAATATCTATACTGTATAATGAAACTTATCTACACACGGCAAGCAACAGTTGAAGCTAATTAACACATTGTTACCGGTTGCACTTGACATTTCCATTTCCTTCGAATTTCGATTTTTATTGATCGGCACTAAAACAAGAAGAAGTTTGACTGAAAATTTTTGTTTTATCGTGTGCAAAGTTGTACAGAGAGATTACTGCGAATAACACGAACAACACACAAGAAACATGCCCTCGCTAGAATTTAGCTAATCACAAAACCAGCTGGTTTTCCTCTACCTTCTTCATCAGGGTCCATCTGACATAAATAAATGTAGTTTGCCGAACACGGAATGTCGCTCACTCCTATTTGGTCATCCTTGGGATCGTAACCAAGACAAGTTTCTGGTGACTCATCGGTACCGTTGGGTTGGCCCACTTGCCATGGTATAGTCGTGAAGTCCACTTCTATATCGTCTAACCATCGCCACGTGCCGGTTTGCTTGTACGATCCGATCGGCACGTACGGCAAGATTTTACCCTGCGCAGCTGAGGTTGCCTGATTCATTTTTTGTATAAATATTCTAAAAGTGAAATAGGTTTTTTATGTTTACTAAATACCTGACATTCCAGTAAGGTATGCAGCTTTTAATTGAGGTCAACTCGTAATACAAGAGACATTGAGCGATGAATTATTCCTTACGATATTGCTTTTTGAAGCGTTTTAAAATTTTTTTGAGTCCTCGTAATCGGCAAGTGAGCTCGCATGTCCATGTCCATGCATCCTTTTTGAGCCAGGCCCCACGGTGCATGGGCTGTAGTATTTATCATCAAACGATAGCACGAGCCGTCGACGTTCGTCCAAATTGTTTGACATTGTTTCGCGTCATCTGAACACTTTTTATTCAACATATTATTGGACTACCAGAAGATGGAACTTTACTTTTTGAAATACCCAGCAAAATTACAACTAAAATTCTCAAGGACGACATACAGGTCAAAATAATAATGTCACAGTTATCATTAGGTACGTTGGAAAACAAATAATGTTTAACAGATCTGTATATCGCGTGGCATATACGTTACAGAAACAGACTCATGCCATTAACTAGCTTGCAGTTACGGTACCTTGGAGGTTTGTTGTTGGTAACAATGTCGACTGTTAAGAGCCTTGCTTGGTAACATACAAATATCACTTTAATTAATACCAGCTATGCGAATGATTGAAAAATACTGACGTGTAGCGAGTGAATTTATTCAACGGACGCTATTTATACATATTAAAAGGCAAAAAAAATTGTCGACGTGTATGAACTAAATTGCACAAAACTAACTTAAGCATGATAATAAATTAGGGAGTTAGCCAGTAAAAAGATCAACTTCGGCAATTGACTTGTTTCTTCATAAGGAACCGGTCGCGGGTGGAAACAAGAATGCCGTGTACATTTTGCACACAGTAGGGACAATTTCCACGCTTACAGAATGGTCCACCAGGTGTGCTAAACATCTTAGATACACATACCAACGATTCCTAATAACGACCAGTATACTTTGAATGTATGGTGAAACAGATTTTTGATATACCATCTGAAGAAAGTAGATGAAAATTTAAATGTACACGGTGCAACCCAAAGAAAGGTTGACTGAGGCTGTGCAGAAAAAATGTGCAGCTCCTCCTACAGTTTTTTTGCAGAAGCTCATACATAAACAAACTGACTATCACTCCAGGAAGTTTCGTTGCTGTCGTGTTTGTTGTTTTTCTGTAATCACGCTTTTCCCATTGTCATTTTTCTAACTCCGTTCTAATCCACATGATGGAGCAACATGGTTGCATGATAACGCTCCGGCCCACATGTCTCTAGCAGTAAGAAAGTTTCTAGCCGATAAAAGAGTCCCTGTACTTGACCACCCCCCTTACTCGCCGGACTAGCTCCGTGTGACTTCTGGCTCTTCCCCTAGCTCAAGATCTCCATCAAAGGCCATCATTTCGACTCTGTTCCAGACGTTTAAAAGTCTGTAACACAGTTTTTGAAAGGCATTTCAAGAAGTGATTACCAAGAGTGCTTCAAGCATTTTTACAACCGTTTTAAACTCTGTATTGACTCCGAAGGAGAGTATTTTGAATAAAATAAAGTGAAATTACAATTATCATTAATAGTTTTTCTTAAATCGAATCAGTCAACCTTTCTTTGGGTTGCACCGTGTATGTCAGGATATTTCTAGAAACTGACCGAAATTACAAGGAACAGAAAACTGGGAATTAAAATTCCTCACCCGAAATGTTATTCATAGCTAAATGTCACGAGACTATAAATATTAAAATTATAGTGCTTTATAGAAACTCATGATAAACGATCATCTTCTTTGAAACCGAATGCATCTAACGCACTGTTAATTAGACAGTGCGTCAGATGAAGGATTATCTGATAATGTCTGATATTTAAGAGAGAAAGTCATTTCGTTATTTTTGCCCTCTAAGATTAGCGGCGATGACTATTTTTTCTAAAAACGACACGGAACTTTTTAAGGATCTTTTCAACGCTGACCGTGGCATGAAAAATCTACCGGTGTACATTTTGGTCTATGTGGTTATCTTCGGCTGTGCTTCGTTTATCGGCACCTTTGGAAACATCTTGGTACCCGCGATAGACGCGGCTTGCTACAGTTGAATGGATTTTTATGTTTCAAATGATTTAGATACTATTAACTATGTTTGTCACGAAGTCACTTCGAGTATCGCACAATGCGTTCATCGTTAGTCTGGCTATCGCTGATCTGATGGTATCTTCGGTCACAATGCCAGCCAGCATTACTGGTAATACTATTCGAAAATGAAACAAAGTATAGCAGGTCTTCTGTTGTGCACATTCAGATCTTTACAGGAGTCTTATTGGGTAAAAGGTTTTATGAAGAGCGGCATATTTTATGCGCCTTTGTGTCATCCATCTGTGCGCCTGGATGCGTCGCTTCGATGCACAGCATTGCATGGATTGCAGTTAGCAGGTAATAAAAGACACACAAACGACATTGTCAAACGCTTTATTTTTTTAAACATTCTGAAGAACTTCATTTTTAGATATTATTACATAGCCGAATATGCCGCATTCACAATTTATTTCACGCGAAATCGCATTCTCTTGTACATTTTCAGTATTTGGCTGCTTGGTATCGTCGTCCATTTGCCGAATCATTTCGGCTGGGGCAAAACTCGTTACAGTTTCATGCTGAGATACTGTAGTTTGGACACCGATCTTTTATCCTACGCCGTGTTTTATTCATCAGTATTAATTTTCGCAATCGTCGTCGCGTTCGTGTTTTACTTAAAAATTTACCTCGTCCTACGCAAAAGCCGCTTATCAAAATCAATCATTGTCGGTCATAAAGAAATACACGATGGGAATACAACACCGTTCACAGATGAAATTAAAATTGTAAAAACGTCGTTCAAAATTTTCGTATTATTTCTCATCACTTGGTCACCATTGTGCATATTGTTCTTGATGAACATCGGCGACAAAGTTCCGCCGTGGCTGTATCTTTACGCGGCGTTGACTGCCCACGGTAACAGCACACTAAACTTCATCGTCTATTTCTTGGAGAATGACATTTTTCGAAAAGCCATGAAGAACTGCTTTAACAAAATTTTTCGGAAAACGAACAAAATTTCGACTATGGCATCGTACCATAAAAGTCCAGTTCGAAAGAATGACCTAACTATAATACGCTCGCCATCGATCACAAAGGGTCACGTTTCCAATTGAAACAAATTATTTTTCTGGGTGCATATTCAACGATGGATTTCATTAAATTCTTTTTAGAAACATCATTTTTATGGAAACCAACACTCTCACACTTACAATCCAATAAAGCAATTTTTAACTAGCTACTACCAAAAAACACAGTAAAGCAGGTTCGATAATAGTGTAATGAAGCAATGCTTTTTCTAATTCTAATCGCAACCATTATTTATCAACTATCTTCTTATTTCTCTGTTTATTCTCTATTTTTCTGAAACGTAACTCTTACAGTAACTTTGTATTTTATCCAAATACTTTTTCTCTCCGCAGTTTCTTTTGCTATTAACATTCCAATCTCTTTCTATTTCAAACCCAAATATTCTGTCATCGTTTACCTTTTCTCTCTGCTCACTTTCTCTCATCATTTTCCACCAATCCATACCACTTTTCTGTATTTTCCCCTCCCATCTTCATGAATTAAAATTTGCCCCTTTTAACTAGCTTACACGCTTTATCTTTGCACTTGTTCGAGATTCTGTTAGTAAAAGTCGGGCTTTCGGCTTTTATCGTTGTATATTTACATTATTGCAAGTGCCATCAACTGTACCGTAGTGTATCGCTTCAATAAAAGCCTCAATTTACACAATTCGACCGACACCTCCCATACAATAGTACAAATTTATTGGAATAGACAGGTTAAAAATATTTTCATTTGTTGACTGAGAGCAACGACAGATAAATTTGTGCTTGAGCTAGTAGATGAAATTAAGGTTTTGCAACATTTGTGAATTTAATTTCTATTCCTGTTCATTCGTTAAGTAATTGGTTCATCACTATAAATGCGAAAATGAATTAAACTATATCCATCAATGAATGTTCATTTTTGAGGAAACTGAGTCAATGGACAAGCGGCTACGGAAACTATTACTTACAACCATAAGAATGTTCATCTCTGTCGCATTTTGTCAATAGAATGCAGTATTGCGGTAACTAGGTAACCGCAAAGATGCCATACTTTCAAATGGGTGAACCGAACGTTGCAAATTCCGAGCTCAAGTTGCACAGAGTATTCGACAAAGTTGCGGAGAGTATTTTTCAACTGTTAACTGATGTACAACAAAATTAATCAGTAATTGTGACATTTATAAATCTTGACTATGTTTTATTAACAAATCATCGCAAGTCTAGGATTTATTATCGAACCATCATCATTTGTACAAATGGGATTACTTAAATTTTATCGGCATTTCATGAGACGGCAGCACTGGTCAAAATCACCATCACTTAGAATTAAGTTGTACAGTCGATTGAATTGAGGTACTATGACCTTTAATCTTGTAATTGCAACTTGTAATTCTCTGGCAATTGTGACTTGATATTTCTTATTTAATGTTCTTCGTTAAGATAAGCGTCTTAGAACGATGCATATTTGGTTCTTTGCCATATTTTAACGTTTACGGCGCCACTACACATTTTTATATCTAAACATGCTAGTTGCTCTAGCGCTATGCCAATTAGCAGGCAAATCAATTAATAATCATAGTTTGTTGACAGAATTCTGAACTGCTATCGCCTTATCCCAAAGTTCTAGTTCTTAATTCGATCCAAACCTGCATATTGCAGGAAAATGCAGGAAACCTACAGGAATCCGCCAACAATAATGGCTGTGCTCATTCCTACAGGAATCATACGGGAAGACTACAGGATTCCTACAGGAAAATGATGACTAAACTTAGCTGTAATCTACACTCCAGCTTAGACGTCCTTCCTAAAGGACGCATACAGGAAGCCATTAGGAATCCTACAGGAATAATGGCTGTGCTCATCTTGCAGGAAGCATACAGAAAGCATACAGAAATCCTACATGAATAATGGGGTGAGCACAATCCTACAGAATTCTTGTAGGATATCTAAAGGATTCTTACAGAAATTTATTGGCATATCCTTTCCTATCACTTTCCCATGGAAAGCTGTAGGAATCCTAAAGGGATGGTTACTGTAAATACGTTCCTACAGGATTCCTGCGGACACTATATATTATCCTACACCGGCATTATACCTCTTCGATTTCCTACTCAATCCTAAACAATCCTACAGGAGTCTTAAGTTTTCCAGTATTTTCCAAGAATCTTGCAGGAAAACTCTAGGTGGCTCAGCTTGGTTGTGATACAACATTAACTGTGTGTCTCTGCTAAATTTATGGACTAATCAGTTGTCAAAGAGAACAGGTATGAGCTGCTAGTACAGAGTGATGACAAAGAGATGAAAAGGTTAAATGGAAACCTAACTAAATGAAATTGTTTAGCTTGTTTTGTTCTTAAATTTTATGATAATTAGTTTTGCATTTGGATTTTCATGGATTAATCAGACTATTTAACTATTTATTTCAGAAACAACTAGTAACTTAAAAGAACATATTTGCAACCAACAGATTGAAAGCTGATAATTCGAATGTACTCGTCTCAAAACTACTACTTCAGAGTGTAACTACATTGTAGTTGAAATCTAGATCACTGTCTAAACAAGCTGTATGCAAGATTGATCAATCATTCTAATCACATCTTTGCAAAATCATTGAGTCGTTTAAACAGAAACGCCTCCTAATCCTGCGCCCCCATCGACTCCGAGAAGTTGTCCAGTGACAAACGAGCTGTTTTCAGAAGCCAAAAAGATGATCGAATCGACAACTTCTTTAATTTGGCCGCATCTTCCCAATGGATGAAATTTGTCCAAAGCTTGATATCTCTACAGAAACAAAATGTATCGTTAGTTCAAGGATTCCAGTTGAGCTTATCGTATTTATTCACTCATAAGATGCCCTCTTGAAAGTCAAGCGCGCTTGTGAGGCACACTCGCTTTTAAGACACACTCTTTGTCCTGTGCTTAATTGCAATTCGATGTCCTGTGCTTAAGCACTGATTTTCACACTCGCTTCTAAATGGCTATTGAATAGGCTCACCAAATTGGACCTTTCGGTTATATAGTGGTTTACAAGCGAGGTCGTTGCTTATAGGCAAAAGGATGTAAAAGAATTAGAACAATCGTGGCAATGAATTAGGTTAATAGCTGCCGTCCCCTCTTGAGAGCACTTCAAGTCCAGCAGATGAGCCACTGAAAAATGAAATTACTTACTGCTTCCTTCTGATCTGGAGCAACGCGGTCACGACTTAAATTTGTTGGAATGACACCAGGGCTGAAAAGTTAAAAAATCAGCCAATTGAATCAAGTAAACTTAATGTACTAATTACTTAACGGAATTGACACGAACTCCATGTGGCGCAGCTTCTAGAATAAAAAAAAGATTCAAATAAATAAACATTAACTAAAATGGAAAAATATACCAAATGCGAAACATTGCGTAAAATTGTCCAAGCCGGCTTTCGACATAGCATACGACATGTTTCCAGTCATCTAAAATGGAATCGCCTTAGACTATTGTTTCAAAGGAAAATGACTGAGCTGTCCGTTTTTGCTATGCCTTACTGGCCTCCAGGCTGCAATACTAGAAATGTTCACCACGTTGCCTTTTGTTTTTATCAAGTGCGGGAGAGCCAACATTGACAATGCGACTGTCGCTCGTAAATTAACATTGTGTACTTTGTCGAAGTCGTCAATGTTGAAGCTCAAAATAGGTGTCGAAACAACTAAGCCAGCATTGTTAACCTGCAAAATTGCAAACAAGCTGCAACTTTTAAAATTGGCCTTCAGTATTTATACAGTACCAGCACATCCAATCTGCTAAAACTATTAATTGCAGTATCGACGAGTTGTTTTTGAATGTTTTGATCCGCGATATCTCCGGCTACCCAAAGTATCTAGAACAAAAAGTTAGAAAATGTAAAATAAAACAAACAGGAAGTTGGATGGTTCAGTTCAAAATGCGACTTGATTTTCCATTAAACCAGCTTTGATACATTGCTTTTTAGTTTCTTGCAATTGGTCTACATTGCGGCCTCCGAGAACAAGATTGGCTCCGTGTTTTGCGAATTCCACTGCTGCTCCTTGACCAATACCAGAACTGGCACCTGCAATGTTCCAAGTAAATGCAAAACAACGTAGTTTGACCATAAGGTCAGTCGAATCAATAAACTGAATATAATAATAATAATAATAATATAATAATAAACTGAACAATATTCTGAATTTTTGGCGAAAAAAATTTGGATTTTTAAGACTTTACCGGTAATAATAACAGTTTTTCCTTTGAAGCAAGCAGCCATGATGATGATAGGAATGGAACAACTCGACAACAACTTCACCAGCAAAACTAGAATGGAGGTATGAGCAGAGAATATAAATTCCGTTGCAACTTTTATTTGAACAAGACCTGAAGTTCGATTTTCCTTCCGAAAGACGTACAAAAAACAAGTTCGTTCAGCTACACAGGGCCATACAGTTTATGCTTACAGCGTGTTGAAAGTATGCACAAAATATTAACAATCGAAAAAGAGAATAATATACGTCAGTGAAGAGCAAATAGAATTTCCGACCGTCTAGTGTTTCCATGGCAACAAGTACTTACTGCGTTTCTATTGACAAAAGTTCCCGCAGCGGGAATTCTTCTTTAAGCCAAAAATAAACCGCAATAGCCTGTCAAACACCTGAACGACAATTGGTGCGGGGGGTCTTATAGGTTTTAGGGCCGCTTTCAAAGGGGGATCTTAAGTTAGTGAAAAAGACTACCTAACAATCAAGCTAATGCTGTCATAGGTACAGTTTTCATTGACGTTAACCAATAAAACAATTAAAAAGCATCTTACTTTTACCATCATTTACCTTCATTCAGGCCAAGACAAGACGCATGATTTGTTGCAATTGTTTCAAACAATGGTCAAACACAAGATTGAAAAATATTTGCAACTTATTTTTCAACGAAACTTTATGAAAAATAAAAAATGTTGGTCGAAACAACAATAATTCTCCACTTCACTGAGACAAATTATCTCATTTCAGACTTGAAATGAAGAAGCGAAGCTGTTTTTTCATACAAATTTGTACTATATTTTTGCATGCCGATACTCTGGTTGCTGAAAACGCATTGATATTAACGCATTGCATTTAGCCGCAGTCAATTGAAAAATAAACATCAAAATTAGTTAAAAAACCGTCATGATGCTTGTAACAATCTGCAGTGATAGTTTTTACAACAATTTGAAATGGCTTGTACAATAACGGCATATTTGTGACCAATAGCACAGAAATAACCCTCTATTTTTCTACAAGTGGACCTTAGTTGTAGATTAATCTTCCTGAATTATTGAACTCAAGTGCGCACGCGATGAACTGAGAGTTCTTAACTTTACAATTTTAATTTTCAAAGTTCGATAAATCGAACAATTTTGAATGTCTTTATATGATTCTTTAGTATGTAACATAGAATTTAATTCTCTCTAACATACTAAAAAATCGTTCATAAAAATTCAAATTGATTGATTTATCAATCGTTGAAAATTAAAAGTGGATAAAGTTAATGGGTCGCAGTTCTTTGCGCGTGCACTATAAATGCACCCAAATATTTTTCCGATAAACCTTTCTTCATCCATCCATCTAAGACGACTTTTGAACACATCTTAATTCATCTAGAATTCGTTTTTTGAGAACTTTGTGTAAATTTTTTTCTATCAATTTAGGAATTTGACGACAGCTTGGTAACTCGAATTCGGATCTAATAAGTGCACAAAATGTTTAAATTCGGGGATTCGATTAATAAATGGGGTAATGATTGTGTAGTGAATAATATCGATATTGAAGTAATCAATTCTCTATGGGACATTCGGGGGTGGGTGATACCATTACCATCTGGCTGTACACGCCTCTGTCATACCACGTCTCCTACTAATATGTCCAGGGTTCGGCATGGGGGAATGCGGACATTTATTTTCAGCCAGGTGAGTTGCTGGGAGTCAACTATATGAACCAAACTGGCGAATGTAGGATCCGGAACCCCGATATTGGCGGCCTCATTTACAAGCCGCATCCGGACTATTACAAGGAACCGAACAAGTTCATCAAGGGGACAGCCAAGCGTCCTCCTACGTTGTGATATTTGTACTTTATTGTTATGAATAAGTACCGCAGGGAGGTTACTCTTGGATGTCTTATGTGGTGGGCTTAGAGCCTTGTTGGTGATCTCGGAGGGCTTAGTGGTAACCGACGCACATCCCTCCTTGACTATAGTGAACTAGTATATGTAAACTATATTGGACGATAGTTCTTTATGGCTTGCTAGTTCTTAGTGCACTGTCCCTGTGGATCATGTGTCACTGGCTTACTGCACGTGGTAGCATGTGTGGGCGGTGGAGAAATCACCGACCACTATTGTCACTAGGAGGCAGCTCAGACAGTCTGTCCTGTTGCTGCATGAAAGGTTCGATGCTATTTACCCGACCATGTAAATCGCATGATCGACTAGTATCGACATCGACCTGGACAGGTAAATTGTACAGACAAGGTGGTTCTTCGTTGGGAAGTCTTGTGGCAACATTATTTTCTTCTCATGTCAGTTTTCATATAATTCTCAGTTAGCCAACGAAGCGTCCATTTATTTAAAGTCGTCTGTATTTTATTGTTCAAACTATATTTTGGAAATCCCGATATAGTCCAAT
This sequence comes from Prionchulus punctatus, assembly GCA_034698125.1. Lineage (NCBI taxonomy): Eukaryota > Metazoa > Nematoda > Enoplea > Mononchida > Mononchidae > Prionchulus > Prionchulus punctatus. The sequence goes on along the minus strand of JAQGBA010000253.1, from coordinate 11,692 downwards.
TAATTACTGTGCATCAAAGTCCACTTCGACATCCGAAGGATCTGACTGTAGGTGATTTGCTGCCGGTCAAGACATCATTCATACGAAAGCCCTTGTGATAATTTGTTGTAGCTGACCCTAAAGTGGCAGCTTGATCGTGATATAAAATATCGTGACCCAAATGACATTGGTCATTGCTGTCTTAGCTATAGTCCTCATTTATATTCAATAGTAATCGCTAATTTCGTAGAACTCTTTGTGCCCATAGAGTCCTTGGCTTATCCAAAGGCTCTTTAGCTAAGTTATGCTGAGTCAGATTCCGGAAGTGTAGTCCAGGGATCATCTCAAGGAGTGGTTCCCATACTTACATTTATGTTTTCAATTTATATATTTATACAGTACTAATTTGCATTCTCTTGTCAAAAGTTAACATCAATTGCAATTTTCTTGTTTAATCTGGCTTCTTGTTCGACGGTCAAAGTTGTTTTGATTTTCTTGTTGTTGAATAAAAGTAACTCCACCAGAAGAGTCGTCTCTTGTGGTGAGCTCGAAATGTTCGATTCTGTATACCTCCCTATAACCTTAACATGGCTTCGGGTATGGCTATGGCTTAGGCTAAGGCTTCGCTTAAGCATTATTTATGTTGTTTCTGTTTCAATGTAATTGACAGAACCAGCGAACTTCAAGCGACTTAATAGGACGAATTTCGTTTTGTCGTTTAAAGTACTAAAAATATAAGGGTTCTCAATTCTGAATATAGATTCACTTTCAAAACTATTTTAATGAAAATTTATTTGTGAAAAGTACTCTCAATTTTAAGAGTCTGATTATTAGTAATCTATGTATTTTCCCACAATTTATTACGCTTCCCTTTATATTTTTCAACTAAAAACATCGTGTAATCCTCATTAAGTCATCAATCATCGCCGAAAAATCTCTATACCCCGGGTCATTGAAACTTTGTTACGCAAAGTTTTTTTCATACGAATCAATGGAACTTTGATTGAAGGCGTGTTGAAAATGTAATTTTCGTTGAAAAATGTTTTTTATACTGGACACACTTTTGATTTGACAAAAAGTCCTCTTCATTATGTCGACTACGTAGTATATAACTTCTTGTATGTTAAGCATCAACAGTTTCTGGATTCTGTTTAGGATTACGTAAAATTTATTATTTTAAGCCATTTATATTAATTATATTACACATTGCTGGGCTAATTAATATCATTATGGGTATGTTATTTTTAAATATCTCTTTTTATTGTTATTTTTTAAGTCGTCCGCACTGTTATTTATTTTAAACGATTACCTATGTGCAGTTTTTAATTAAATTACCATACATTTTGGTAGATGCAGAACGATTGTAGAAAACTCAGTTTTAGCTCTAAAACAATTGAACAATTGAATAAAAGCTCTAAACAATTGAATATCAACGAAAAACAAAAAAACGTTGCTTTTGTATCTTTATTTAATTTTAACTCTTTAATGAAATTTGTCCACGATAACATAATGCACTGTACATACATGCAAAAAATTTACATATTTATGCTCTTTGGATCAAAGACATTAAACATGGATGGGTCCTTCTAGGGAAATGATTTATTTGGAAATGGTTTATAACATTCTTGCCCAATTTTTGATCATTTGCGACTGTTATTGTGAATTACATAGCAAAATTGGGGAAATTATCGGGGTTATTTCGTTTCAATTGGGTCTTAACCGGAATTTATTCATGATTCATTTATCCACAAGGGCGGTCTTCTTTTCAAAGACCAATGATATTGTGAAAACAACATGTCTTTCGATATTTCTTCATCAATGATCTGATGCTTCAAGGCAAAAAAATGCCTTTTTCAGGGCGTGTAGCAGTAAATTAAAAATTGAAGTTCAATGATACAGAGGTCGGGGAGGGTAATTTAATTTGTTACATTTTGATAACCGCTGTTTTTTGGATTTTGCTTGGTCCTAACTTTCTGTCACATTACCACCTTATTGGAAATCCGTGATAAAATGTTGACATGCGTACATTACAAACTGTAAAACCCCGAAGATTATGGATGCTGAGATTTCAGTTTAACCTTTCTCATACTGCTGACTTAGGTTAGCAATGCATTTGGATGGTGAATACGATTTAGATTACTGTGTAAAACAAAAAAAAACAACCTTAAAGTCCAAAATGCCATTTGATTGACGATTTGCCCGACACATTTCGATGAAAAAGGCAGAAAAAAAACGACTTGTCTTTCAACAGTTTCTTAACACTCGTTAAAATTTGTGTTTCACTAATCTTGAATGTTGAATCCAGTTGCAGTTGATTTGGTGAATCAAGAAGTTTGGCAAAAATTGGTGCAATCTGTGAGTCACTTAATTTTGTTTACAATCAATGCTGTTAATTAGTTCATGAACTGGATGTGATGACTTTCTTTACATCACTGCATTCTCACTCCCCCCGCTCCACCAATGTAGGCTTGACCCCGTAAAGGAAATTACTTCATGACATTATATATTCAAAACGTGTAACCACTTTATCAATCTGCAAAAAACGTCATTATGGCTAACTTCTTACTTCATTTAAGCCAGTCATATTTATTTCATCACGGGATAATAAAATTTTCGAATAATTTACAAAAAGTTTCAGTTTTCATTAATCTTTTTTCAAAAAGGTCGTTTGATTCTATCTCATTTATTTCCTAAAGAAAGTCATCTGAATTTCGTATATTTAAAGAAATAAATTTGAATATTAAAACTCAGCAAATGAGGTACAATTAGAAAAAAATGCACATAGTCAAATAACTTTTGAATGTCAATCTTTGCTTGCGTAAAAAGAAAAAAACACCAATGATTACCAATTATGTTCCTGCCATGGGTTACGTATTTCAATGAATATACTTAAAAAAGAGGAAAGCATGAAAATGAACAAAAAAAGCAAAAAGTCTTGAATCACAAAAGCCTCGAAAAGCACTGAGTCTTGATTTATACTAAATGTGGCAAATTTTAATAACATTATTGCTGCATATCTTTTTCACCAATTCAAACGTTTTTGCCACGTAGGTTGAAAACTTTTTTCTTCTTAAAATTACTTCAATTCATCCTAATCGCAAGTTCTTTTAGCGGACACAACGGGGCCTTGATCGACCGAAACATTTTTTTCACTGTTTTTTTACTTCCTTTCGACGAATAGAAATTGATTCAAATATGTACGTAATGTCGTTTGTCAAAACGAAGTTTATCGCATTGAAAAAAAACTATATTATTCAATTTCTAGGTGTTGATAGTTGAAAGGAATTTAACTGGCCGAGTCCTAAGTCAGTTCGTACAATTCGCATAATGATATCTGACGATTAGTCGCATGGCGTCCAACATGTTGACAATGCTTTTTTCATATTAACTCAGTCATTTTCATTTTTCATTCGATTCATTTAGACAACAGGGATTACAAATTGCTTTTCATAATCAGCGCGCGATTATCAGATAAAATATTTGTTCAACATATTAACTCCGAATAATAGTTCGGCGTGTCGTATTGAAAATTTTTCGGCGAGCCGTCGATGCTAGCGCGGAAACAAGCAAATCCCCCAACTTCGATGTATTTTTCTTAATTTTTCGCGACCGTAAGCCACCACGACACTTAAGGATGAAAAAAAGTCTTCCGTTCAAAAACGAGCAAGGCTCGATCGTCATTCGGAATTGAAATGTCGGTTTTCATTGCGCGCTCGGTGGTTCATTAGCGATATTAGAATTTGGACGTTATATTTATTCTTACAGCTCGCACAAAAAAACTTCTATTAATTAGTCTTCCTTTTCATTAAACAGATCTCGGTTCCTTTGTGAAACAAGCCCTAATCTAATATAGATTTTCTCTCGCGTCTACACTTTTTACAATGATTGGCGATAGAGGCCGTATGTTAGCCAGATTTCTAGATTTTTGGGTTAATCGTAATCCACTAACGAGCAGTTTCCGCTGTTCATCTTCATCCTCGATCGTCTTTTGAAAACTTCCCAATGAATAAAACAAATTGTCATTTCGAATTGACATTCGACGTTTTTTCGTCGCTCGCGATATAGTCGCTCTCTCGCGTTTATACGAGAGATAATATTGGATTCAACTCGGCGGTCCAAAATGGCGAGAATAATGGATCTCTGGATAAATAATGTATTGCTCGTCAAGACTCCCGGCGATAGATTCGTCCAGGTAAAACAGTATCTGTGCATGATCGCTAATTAAATTAGTTAATTGAAAAATTGTTTTTCATTTTGTCGAACAATGACTTTTAAGGCTATAAGTAGTTGGCTTTAGTTAACAGCTAGTTCCAAGATACTTTCTGAATTTGCATAATCGACACTTTATTTTGGGCTGGGTACATTTTTTAATTACACACAGTTCAAAATTTTTGATTAGTTTGTATTTTATTGTAATATAACTTTTATGGAAATTTATTTCAACTTTTTAGATACTTGTCTAAGAATTATTCGTCTTCAAAATGATTTTATAGTGTTGATAAGCTATTCGACGGGCGCGAGTCTTTTGACAAACAAAAATGTTTGAAGCGTAGTCCATGAGATAAGAAAAAAATTTCCCAGTAGGATAGCTCGCTCCGAAAACAAAGAGCCCTAATCCGGACGGATGACAGAAAACAAATTTCCATTTTCATTTTGTAATCTGATAATTTTCTGCTAGCTGTCAAAATGTAAAAATAAATAATTTACAAATTGAATGACAAGCCAAACGATTATTCAACATTCAATTCGCTAATTAGAACCACCTCGAATTGATCCCGCATTCACTTTCAATCTATACTACTAACGAGTGAACGGTTTAAAAAGCAAATAGTTTGAACTGTTCTTTTGTTTATGAAGTATAGAGGTCTTTGTAAAATGCGACCTTTATTCGAGATGGCTAAAAATCTGAAACTGTCCTACTCCCTTAACTTCGCTTCTGTCTGTCTCAAGAATATATTGAAGAATAACCAACAAAATCCGCCCACCTTACATAACATTAATAAAACATTTTATCGCCAGGTTTAATTAATTTAATTGGCCCCCACAAAAGAAGTCACTTTTTCAATACTGCGCGTATACGTTTTGTGTATTCGATTAAGCAAACTACGTATGTATATGCGACCATAATTGTTGAGCAAACAAACACTTTCAACCTCCAACCAGTTAGAACCTGACACCCAATTAACTATCATCACACCAAATAGAAAAAAATCTTTCCCTCAGTTGAAGAATTTGTCACCCTGCCAATTTGTCTCGTGGTCACTTTATGCGAAAAATAGCCCGAAAAAAGTTCGAGTAATTTGACTTGATTAGTCATTTAGTTATTTCATGTAAGTGAAACATCTATATTTAAACCATTCCAACAAGTTGTAACATTGAACTGGATGAGTGACTGGCCGGACACCTTAGTTGTAGTCGGATCATCGGATTCGAGAACAAATGACCGTTCGGAGAAGAATAGACCGCTTTATTTTAGATTTGTTAATATTTCAGTCAATTTCGGACAAATAATCGTTTTATGACATTTTCCATCTAAACTCGGAAGCTCAGTCGTCTATAGTCTATTGAACATTTGTTAAATGAGCGCTGATTACGTTAGGTTAGGACTTCGATGGGCTCGACTTGTACATAAATTACGTCTTTCACGCTATTCAGGGGGATCGTTTGCCCATTTGTTTTTTCTTATTTTCCTGGAGATAAAAGCCCTCTATTCTTCCGAAGAAAAAATCTTGCCGATCCATCACCATCAGGGTGTAATTTCAGCACCTAAATCAGATCGTTCGCTCTTCGGTTAGAAATGTTTTCACGAATTCTATCAATACTTGTCGTGATTGTACGCCTTTCTTTGCTTTATCTTACCCTCCCTTGAGTTACATAATACTACTGTATACAATAATGTATTTTTGTGAGGGGGTAAGTTGTTTCTTAATTTCTTGATTTCTTTCCTACAAGAGCAGGTGACATTTTTTGTTTCTTTCCATTTTACTGGCAAGTAAATGTCATTCTGTAGTTGAATAACTTGATTATATTCTCCACTGGTCAAAACAAGATAATAACTGTAGATCATTTTGAAAAACTTATAATGCGAAAAAAAACATACAAAATTTCAGTTTGTCGTTCATTATGTCATTATTGCCTGACTTATAGCCGACTTTGATTTATAACCTTAAGTACATGATTAGATCCAGTAGACAATAAATCTAGTCGTTACAATACGAAAACATAATATGATATTCATGAAATATCGAAGCTTGACGAATGTTTTTCTTCCTCTATGAAAGTTTAAACGAAGCCAAAAATCATATGCTAAATCGAAGTAGCAAGGAGCGAAAAGTGTTACTTGTAATGCCAAATGTGTAAAATAGCCGATCGAGAACAAAGAATAAACCTTGTAAACCAAGAGTTACAATCCACTTAGCCTGTTCCCAACCAACTGTTTTACTCTTAGCTATGTTAGCTAATGAACATAACTAGTGAGCCAGTAAGCCAGTAAATGTAAGCATTGATCAAAATTGTGTCAGGTATTTCCGATAAATGGTCTTGTATTATCTACTCTGTTGCAGCTGCTGTCTCAACATATGACATCTTTAGCAAGTGAGCTATTGTATACCATCTGAGAGGAAACGTTGTACGGATTCCAAATGTGGTACTGTAATTTCCGTCCGACCACCCAAAAAAGTTATGAACTTATCGGTAGTTGAATAGTTAGTTAGATCCAGGGGGGGGCGTGCCAAAATGACGAATGGATGGCCAGTGGCTGTACCATTATCACTTTATTGAAGATCACTTATCTTACGAAAATTCGATTGATTTCTGAAATTGTCATTAATATTTACATTAACATATGATCATATTAATATACTGTAGAATTTATATTTCTTTCGAAAATGCAATTTCGCTCGCTGAATACGAGCAAATTCTACGCGCCTACGTAATTATTATCGAATGGAAAAACTAGAAACAATGAAAAAGATATTAATTTTTGCTCATTTTTGCTCTTGCCCGACAAATCTACTCACCGTTTGCAGACTTTGTCGATTTCCTCCATTTTTTACATTGACAACATACGAAAATGACTCTTGTTAGTTCACCAGCTAGTTTGACGAACAGTTTGGATATCATGAAAATTTTGTTGTAATTTTTTGCAAAAGCGATCATTAGTGGACCATTTTAGTAGCAGCATTTTGATTTGTGATAAAGATAGTGAACGAATATTGAAATGGTCATGTTCAGTCAATCGTATCTTTTCATTCACGGCCCGCGACCAGTTGTGCAGGTATTAATTAAATAAGCGTTTTAGGTCTCGTTATTTGCTCGTTTTCTCGACCAGATAGCGCGGTTAAAAAAAATTAAGCGAACGATAAAAAATTGATTCTGCATTCCTTTGCTAATTTCGCGGAACATTCGAAACACTTCCTATGTTTCCCCGCTGTTTATAGACGAGCGAAATAAAAACATATTTTGCGTCGCGTAAGTTGAAGACTAAGTAAATGTCGCTGCTGATCGGAACCTTTTGTCACCACTTTGTAGAGGCAGACCATTTTATTTTAATTCGAAAAAAAAACGACCTCGAGAAATTTTAACCGTAACCTTTTTTCGAAGTTTGTATATTTGACCAGTGTTACGTTTCGGCGAGCTCTTTTGCTCTCGATTTTGTGGAAAGCGAATGAAAAAACTTATAATGCGAAAAAAAACATACAAAATTTCAGTTTGTCGTTCACGAAATTCGGATTAAATTTCATTTAGAATATAATTGAAATTCACCAAGGTTGAATTAATTGGTATTTCTTTAACTCGACGGAGCAAAACGAAGTTGACGATCTTAGCTCGCCGAAAGATTTATTCATCGCTTAAGCGTCAAGTTACCGCGTTAATTATTTTTCCAATTCTAACATAATAACTTATAATTATGGATATCGAAATAGATATCGATCTCTACTTGAATCGTCCAGCTCAAGTTAGTAATATATTTTTTATGTGACTAACTCGCAAATATCCGCTTTCATCGTATTGTTGTTCGAATGCAAACAAATTTCTTGAGACGTATCAAATAATAAAGTTCACTTTCACATTTCATTTCTCATAGCCAGTGGTCTGTCCCGCGGACAACTTTTTAGTATTTCTACAAATTTAGCTAAGTCTTTGACAAATATAAGTACGTAAGTTGCTAATCAAGGAACCTTTTCTCAACTACTAAAAAATGCTCTATTTTGCCATTTATTCAGCCAGTTTTTTTTCGACTTTTCCTAGGCGAAAAATACTCAATAAATCTGTCATTTATATAAACTTTTTATTGTTGATGAACTAGGTAGCGAATAGTATTTATCTTGGATCAATCAAGCGAAAAAAAGAAAATTGTATGAACTGACATAAAAATACGGGGTTCTAGACAGCTGGAATTGAAAGGGAAAGACTTTTTTAGAGGAAGGAATCGGTGCCACAAAAAAATATAATAAAAGCCATTTCCAGTTTTTATTAACTTTTAATGACTGGTTTGAAAAAATCTATGTTTAATTTATGCGCTTCATTCATAACAAAAAATACATATAGCGGACTTGTCTGCTAAATTAACCTGCAAAATCTTTCATAGGATAGTTGTTTGTTGGTATTCGCCACTATGGCTGCTATAGTTGGTCATTTATTTTAGCAAGCAAAAATTTATTCAGTTAATGGGTTTCAGTGTTCGTAGAACTTACAGTAGTTAAATGCAGTTGAAGTTTACCTCGGTTCAATTTAGAGCATTATTTATCACTCGCCGACTACTTTTCAAGCCCTCCGAACACTCAAGCTCTTTTCACTATGACTTCCAACCCCCTTCAGGTGCCAGGCAATCTGTTGAAAGCCATTTGTTAAATGCTTGTATCCTCTCTGTGTGATTAACTATCTCTCGTAAAATATTCAAATGCGACATATTTTTCATATCTGCATAAACGGTTTTGTCGGTGACACGTTTTCGTGATGACTGAATACCAGAAATGGAAATAGCCTTTTTACATTCTTAATCTGTAGAATTCGGTGTTTCCAAGCAACATTTAGAGGTATAAAAAATTGCCTATTCAATCATAAATTTCTAATGAGCAGCGCTTTACTCGTGTTGCTTTTCGGCATGTTCAACGTTCGCCGTTTCTCGTCCGAATAAACAAAAATTTCCAGAAAGTGTTGGTGCCCGGAGGATTTATTTCCACTGAAATTTTAAATCTTTTTGAACATTTACCGACATGTTTATTAAATTTTACGAGCACCCATTTAAACTAGTAAAACAAAATATGTTTAAAAATTTTCACGAACTTAGTTCGATCACGAAATGGCGACGAGTCGTTAATGTGATTCGTCTCTCGTTCATTTTGCAGAGGATGTCGCATCCGAATGGAACGATCATCGACAACTTTCTGAGCCACTCGCTCGATGATTACTTCAATGCCACAAACGTGTCGGACAGGTGCGAGTACAATCCGTTGGAATATCTGGAAATTAAATTTTGGCTATTCGCCTTTTTCGGCACGTTCATATGTTTATTCGGAACGATCGGCGACTGTCTATTGCTTAACGTGTTGTTGAAGCCAGTGTTGAAGGACACCTACCTGGTGTACTACGCTGCGCTTACGTTCATTGATATCGGTATCCTGGTTACTTGTTTTCTCGTGTGGATCGTTCATATTCTTCATGATTACTTTGAGTGTCTTTCATTGTATATTTTTTGGTTATCGTGCTTACCATACTTGTATCCCATGTCCAGGCTACTCACGCTGTCGGCTACTTATCTCATAGTAGCTTGCACCATCGAACGATACTTCGAAGTCGTTCATCTGAGGTACAACAAACCGATCGTTTCCATGAATCAACAAAGACGATACTGCGTTATCGCGGGCGTTTTAATAGCGTGTTTCCTTTTCCGATGTCCGTCGATATGGGAAATCCAAGTACTCAAGACCACATACAATTGCACCGACTGGACCGAGTACGCATTGGATCAAACCGAATTAGCCAAAAACGCCCTCTACCAAAAGATTTCCTTCTGGATGTCCAGCATTGTGCAAGTGTTTTTTCCGTTCATAATTTTAACCGTTTTGAATATTGTTATCACGCTAACCTGGTCCAAAGTCGATTCCGGCAGTAGTCACAGTTTTCGAAGCGCTAGAAAAATGATGATAGCAATATTGACCAGTTATCTAATATGCAACTTACTGAACTTAGTGATCACAATTTGGGAAGTGATCAACAAGCCTTATCTCAATGATCATAGAGAATTTTACACGTTCGCGACCGATACCGTGTTCTTCTTGACGGCCATTAATTCCGGCGTACGTTTGCCCATCTACTACAAGTGCAATCACAAAATACGTCGGGAAGTGAAGCTCATGTTCGAAACTTGTTTCGGACGAGGAATAAATCGAAATCAAGGAAACGCCGTGGCCTGTTCGCCCGCCGAGGGCATGTCGCTGGTTCCGCGAAAGGAGAAAGAAGAAAACGGTTGCGAGACAATTTCTTTTGTTTAATAAAAGTTTCACTTATTTTATTGTGCAATGCTTTTTGGTGTTCTTAATAAGAAAATGTACGAAGTTGTTTCGAATGTTTAAAATTCCAATCTTGTAATATACCAAGCTCCGAACTTATTTTTTTGTTTTTTTTTGTACTGTATTTATTAAACATTCTATCTTTTTTATAATTTCAAATGAACAACAACAGAGTGTTTAAAAAGTGTTTTACGTGTCCAAGGCTGATTTTCAGAAACAACACAAATAAGAAGTTAGTAGATAGCCATTGTTGGTCTTTATTAGTTTTTGTCCTTTTTGCTTATTACTTGAGTTTGTTGTTGTTGTTGTTGTTGTGAAATCGGATAAATGTTCTATGGAAAGTTTTCAAACTGTGTTTGTTCTGCATGGTTGGATAACTCAAATAAAAATGTGATCGTTAAGCTGAAATTGGTTCCACTCAAATGAGAATGGAAAGGCAAAATATAGTTAGCATGTGAAGGAAAGTCGCTGCGAAATGAAGGACACAAGTTCGCTTACAAAAAGTGACAAAATGTTGCTATCATAACTTGTTAGAGTCAATAATGCAAAGAAACTGTTCGTGAACTGAAATAGAAAACTACGTTAACTTTGGCCCCAGTCAGGGTTATTTCCATAATGTCATCCACGAATATTTGGGTCCCTGATCATTGCATCTGGTGCATGACCAAAATAGACATCACCAATGAAGGAACTGTATCTTGAAAAACCCATTACCACCAATTACTTTTTTCCATTAGATTTGTAACCTATTCAAGGACCAAGGTACTTTGGAGTAATATAATAAAATGACCAAAACATATACTGTAAAGAACAGATTTAATGTTTATTATTATAACTATTATTATTATTGCATTATTATTATTAATTATAATGGCTCACTAAAGAGAACCTAAACCCATCCACTGAAGCTGTACTGGTAGCGGCGCAAGACCGGGCTCTCAACACCAAGGCCCATGCAAAGCACATCTTGAAAAGCACAAGAGATGGGCAGTGTAGACTATGCGGCGAACATGAGGAAACTGTGTCACACCTAGTAGCAGGATGCCCGATTCTGGCGAATGCAAAGTACAAGGAAAGACACAATGAAGTGGCAAAGATAGTACACTGGTCCCTATGTAAGAGGTACAACATTGAGACAATCCAGCAATGGTGGAAACACCAGCCAGAAGCTGTAGCAGAAAATGATGCAGTAAAAATCC
>JAQGBA010000252.1:0-46882 GCA_034698125.1 Prionchulus punctatus | reverse complement strand
TCGAAGAAACCGATATTCCCAAATTCAGCATCAACGCCGATTTAACGTATTTAATGCTGGGACCGTTTTTTCAAAAGTTGAATGGATTGAACATCTTGCTGCCCCGACTTACGAACTTGCGTCGACTGTCGCTGCACAGCCATTCCTGCTCGTTTGATTTGCTGAAGGTGATTGGATCGCTGAGAAACTTGCGTACGTTCGACATGCGCGGCTGTAGTAAGTACTTCTTTCAAAATCTGGATACGAAGATGATCCCCCTGCTGAACAGCCGACACGATTTGCGTTTGAGTTTCCATTATTTATCGCCTCTGTTCATAAATGCTAACGTCATCTACTATTACGGGCTGTCCGTTTCGCCTAAATTTGAAATTGAATGCGACAAGTTGGTGATTCGATTTAAGGTCTTCTATCAGTGATATCGTTGTAAATTTTTGTTTTAATCGTTTCAATACTCGTTCATGTTTTAATCTGTCATGCTCACTTTTAACGTTCTTTCTGTTGACGAATTTGCTATGATATTGTAGAAATTAGAATGTGTATTAAAGTTTTTTGACTTTCAAATGGAAGTGTTCGAAATCAGTACAAATACATCAAACTTTCTAATAAGCCAACACAGAGTTTAGAGTTTAGAGTTTAATATACGTGATTCTAAAAAGAATATAAGTATACAATGACAGGCAAATACAATGGACTGGAACTGCAATCGTAAACAACAAAATTAAATATTAAATATACTAATCAATATCAGATAAAATTTTGTTCAAAAGTTCTTTATCTTCGGCAACCGCAGAAATCGGATAATCTTTTGGAATTGAAGACTTATTCAAATCCGATTTAATACCGTCCACTCAGGAGGCCAAAGGGCAACCGCGACAGTTCACTCCAGGAAGTCGATAAAAACTCATAGGTCTTGTTATCAGCAAATATGATAAGGTACTGTTTGAGTTTTTACTACAACTTTCCGGGTCAACACAGACGAGGTCCACCAGTCATCTATCATTGTTTCACAGGAATCGGAAGATTTTCGGTTTCGTTGTTGATATTCAAACGATTTAGCGCAAATTTTGTTCTTTAGGACGTTCAGCAGCGTTGGTCGCATTGGATATCATCACCGAAGCCATGACTCACAATCATCATGTAGATGTATTTGAGTTGGTCGTGCGAATGAGACGTGAACGATTTCACACGATCCATACTAAAATTCAACTGCTTTTTGTGTACGACTACGTTGTTGCTCCGGCCGCTCATCAGCATCATCAACTCATTCAACGAGCTCAATAAATTTTAATCTATCCTCTGTAATCCATACTTAATTTTTGTATTGTCTGTTGCTGTATTAGTTTTTGCCGTTTACTCCTAATGATCTGGTTGACTGATATATAATTTTACTTGATTTATTCTGTTTACTTTACTTTACTATTTACTCCGTCGTTCGTAAAAATGTTCGATTTTATTTGATATTGTTACTCTTCATCCTTAACAAAATAAACAAGCATTGCAACAAATAAATGTCAAAAACGTAGAAATGTCACAAATTTTGTTGAGTTATGAATCGACTTTATCAGATTTGAATTCATTTATTGTACGTCAAAGCGATTTCCAATCGGGAAGCGAGTGAATCGTTTTATCAGGTCAATGGGTTTTTATATAGTTTTTATATAAAATAGAAAGCTAATGTGAGAGACGTCTTGTAACGATTTACGCTATTTCAACGACACAAACGAAGAAGTAAATAATAAGTAAAGAAGTAAATAGTGCGTTTCAAGTTGGCCGAATGCTCCGCGATTGCGAGAACATTTCGAAAACGCACGGACTATATATTGGTTCCGATAAAATTGCAGTCGTGATGGAAATGTTCGACAGTAAAACCACTTTTTTTTATATTCGACAAAATAAACTCTTCATTTCTTTCTTTTCAGCTAATTTACACGATTACATGAAGAATACAGTTACAGTTAGAATTTCTCTCGCAAGCTTCGTGCGGTCTCAGTTACATGCACAAATCAAGTGATCGAGCGTTCTTTTGTTCCTATTTTTTGTTTGTTTTCAATTGCAACGTTTTCAGATCTAATCCATCGAAACTTGTCCAGCGAAAAATTATATTTGACCAAAGATAATTCGCCGATAGTTGTGAAATTGGGTGGTTACGGTTTCCATACTCGCCCCGGTCCGTTTTATCGTATGACGAAAAAGTTTTCATTCTCCTTTCTTATAACTCCTCCGGAATGCTTGGACGAAGATCCTATTTGGTCAATGAAATCCGAGGTTTGGTCGTTCGGCGTATTGATATGGGAACTATTCGAGAATTGCAAAATCGTACCGTACGCCGATAGTAAAATCAGCAGCGTTGCCGCTTGAGTGTCGTTCTTAAAAAAGGGCTTACGATTGAAACCTAAGAAACAATGCCAGCCGAATGTCGCAAAATAATGGAAGAGTGTTTCGAAGACGATCCGAAAAAGAGACCAGATATTAAAGACGTTTACGCGCGATTGGAAACGATTTTAGGTCGTAAACCGGCTGTTGATTTATCGAAATCGTCCAAAACTAACGAACAATGTGCGCCGGGCCCAAAAGCGACGGCTCTCAATGATGAAAATTCGTCCAGCTCCTCCAGTTCGTCGACAAAAAGCAATCCGAAACAATCCCAACCTGTCGCCGCACCTAAAGCTCCCGCTTCGCTGGCTCCAGTTTCAGCTCAAGCTCCAAGAACTCCAGCTCAAGCTCCAAAAGCTCCGGCTTCGAATGACGAAAAGTCGTCCAGTTCCTCCAGTAGCTCGCCGAAAACGAAAACCAAAGGTTGATGTAATTTCTTACGTTTTTTTGCTTAGGCAATGTGATTGGTTTTGTCTTCTGTTTTTAGCAATAGTTTGTAGGATTATATAGTAAATATATTTTTGTAGTGCTGAGCAAAAACAGTGCAAAATCCATTTGGTAATTTCAAAGGCTGAAACAAAATCCTTCCTCAAATTGATGAAAATATTTATAAAAAAAGTTCACCATTCGTTGTTCGAGGTGAATTTATTATCTACTCACTCTAAATTCGATATGAAACCTCATACATGCTGAGTTATTACAGAGTATCGAACCAGACTGCATGAATCGAGGACTGAATACAAATGTACACAATGACGACATGTTTTCGAATGCGGTTTTACGCAGAACCTGAAAATTTTCATTCTACATTCTCCTTGTGACGTAATAGTAGTTGCGTCGAACTAAAAATGTTATCGTTTTGAAAAATATACGGAACATAACGTCTTTCGTTCCGTTCTTCCGTAAGTAAACGTTACTAGGTTCATTTCTTATCACGTCGTCTTGCCACCTATATTTTTGCTCCAACGATCTCAAATTTGTTAGATATTTTAATTCTTGGATTATAATTGGCATTACCAATTTTCACTCAATCATGGCCAGTAGTGCCAAGTTTATGAAAGAAGCGACAAATTTTGATGGTGAAAACAAGTTTTATGTAAACATTTTTGACATCTATATTTAATTATTCGTCCTTGACTTCAAGTAAATTGTTGGTTTTCAGGAAGCATTCGTCAAATATTTGGAAGCAACGGCCAGTTTGTGTTTGGATATTGCGGAAAAATGCAAATCAACAGGGATCGAGAATTCTACCTCGGATTATGCAAATCAAAGGCTGAAACTAATCTCTCATTGTTACGAACGAGCAAAATCCATGCAAGAATTAATAATTGCACCGAATCAAAATCCACAGCCAACTTCGAGTGCACCAGCGCCTAACGACGGCTACACCTTGAAACCAACAAGGTAGCAAATTTTCGTCAACTGAAATCAAAATAGAACCTTCCTCAAAACAAAATAAAAGAACTGTTTTATTGTCATTCGCCCGCAGCTTTTCTCTTATTTCTGAAACCTTTCTGAGTCCATTCCTTAATTCTAAAGGCGATTTATCGTTTTTACCTACGCTTCTATTTGAGCATTTATTTTTGTGGCAACATTTCGCGGTTTATCAACTGATTGATTTTAGAAACGAAAAGTCAAACCCAGAGGATTTAGCAAAAGAAATAAATCGTAATCTAATTTTGCGTCATCGAGAAAGCATTAGACACGGGCAGTATACCGAAGTTGAATTAGCATCCAAAGTTTGTTTTTTCAATTCATTTTAGTTTAAATTCATTTTCATAATGTAATCGGATATGTCTTATTTAAAAGGATTTGGCTTTACAAAAAAAATTGCTGGAAAATGTTTCGCTGGCGGAACTTAAAACTAGAAAAGTACACAAAGAAATTCTTAACAATACGATTAACAAATTTTTATGATTTTTTTTCGTAGCAATCTCAAACCTTGCCGTCTCCCCGAAGAAGCGTCGCAAAGTCGTTTTCCAATGCTAAAAGGTGCATATTGAGGCGATTTTGGAAAACATATATGAACTGAAACTGTGTGGTTTAGTGAAATTGCTGCTGGATTTCGACGGTCCACAAATTCAAGTGTAGAGAATAATGACATCTCTTATGGTCGTCGACCGACCGTAAGTGAACCTTATAGAAACTACATTCCGTCCAATATTGCGACCGACAGCGATATGGAAGCTGGTCCCATGTTGCCGTCGCTCGAAACTGTTTTCGAACTCGAATTCGTCCGAGAACTACAGCCGAAAGAAAAACTCAGGCAAATTTCTATTCTTGGTGAGTAAATTTTAAGAAACTATTGAAACTAACTGCCACTTCTGTAGAAGCATATTTTAGAATTGATTCACACTGAAAAAACACATGTTGGATATTTAAAAGTTTTATCGCGGACTATTTATCAACCTTTGAAAGATAACAGCATATTGCCGGGAAATTTTGTTCAGTTCGCCCCTTGCACGTTATTGTCGCTAATATTTCCAAATTTGGAAGAAATTTTAGACATTCATAGTAAAAAGGAGTTCTAAAGTTTGTCTTAAAAGTTTCTTGTCACGTAGCTTTTTTCAGTCAGAATGAGTCAAACGCTGAAATCATTACTTCAGCCCAAAGTTCCCATCAATTGCATCGGCGACGTACTGTTACAGCTTGTAGGTATAATTCCTTATATGATTCCAAATTTGGTTCAGCAGGAAAGTTTTTTCGACACAGTTTGACAAAGAAGGTGGTGAAAAATTGAAAAACGCTGTGATACATTTTTGCCGTTATCAACAATACGCCTTGGACCAAATAGAAGAATTCAAAAATCAAAATCAGCTGTTCGATAATTTTTTATCGGTACGTATAAATTCAAAATTTATGTGCATATTTGAGTTAAAACGTTTTATTTCTTGTTTCAGGAAGCGCAAAATCATCCGTTGAGCAAAAATCTCACATTATCTAGTCAACTTTTGAAAGAAATGCAGCGCTTGTCGAAATATCCATTGCTAATTGACCAAATCATAAAATACACCGAAGGTACATCGATTCGGCACTTTGAAGATTCAAATATGACAGAAGGTTGTTTGATTTAGATACTGAAAATGAAGAAATTCAGAAACTGAAGCGCTGTGTGATATGCGCAAAAAGTATCCTCGAAGCTACGAACGAAGCTAAAAGCGTTTTCGATTCATGGAAAAAATTAACTGAATTACAATTGAATTTGGATACGTCGAAATTCGATAACGTCGATCATCCGATCGTTAGGGAATACGAAAAATTCGATTTGAGAAATTACACGCATATTCACGACGGCGTTCTAACGTGGAAACAAGGGAAGCACAAAGTGCGTTAATTCTGATACTACTCGTGTTGATTTCATTTCCGTGAAGGTGTTTTTCGATTACAGGTTGCAAACGTTCATGGAGTTCTTTTGGACGATGCTTTAGTTTTATTAACGAAGAAAAAGGATAAATTATCTCTGAAATTTCACGGAGCCGTTTACAGCAACGATCCTCGAACCGGGGAACTGAAAGTTTTGAGATATTGCCCGATTGTAGTTCTTACAGCCGTCGAAGTTAAAGATGATCCGAATGGTAACGTAAACAGTTTCATTGCTATTTTTGTTTAAAAAAGACAAGTTCTTTTCCTTTTTTGATTTCGTTTTCGGGTGACTTATTTGTTTCATTTTTAAAAGCATAAAATAGTTAGCTTTTTCCTTATTGCTTTTCTTTTTTAGATGACTTTAGGTTTTTTATCCAAGAAACTAATTCCCACGTGCCACCTTACGAATTGTCGGCTCGTTCGAATGGAGAAAAAACTTTGTACGTAGATGCTTTCTTCTTTCCATATTTTAAATATTACATGTTGTTTCTCGCACGTATTCTAGATGGTTGAGGCATTTACAAGAACAAATAGGAAAGATAAAATCTAAATCATACGTATCGCACGAACCTCATTCCCTCGTCGAACAAACTGACGTTGCTAAACCTCTTCTATCTCCGAACGGTCAAACGTTGAAGTAAAATTTCTGTCTTCACTGTTTCTGTTTTGATGCAAAAATGAAAAACAGGCTGAATGTATTTTTTTAGTGATTCTAGCGATTCGTCGGCTTCGCATGAAGTAGATATGGTCGCGAAATTAATTCGCAAAGTAAAAAGGAACGAAGGACTAATATTCAACAGCTTGTTAAACAAGCAAAAATATCTGGCTGAAATTTTGAACGTTTCTCCGGAATATTTGCACGAATTAGCTAAAGCTATCGAAACCAATGTCGAAGATCAAAGTTTGAGAAATCTGACTATTGCAGCGATATTGCAAGGTACATAAAATAAATCACCTTTATCTACTTCAAATTTATGCTCGATTTCAGTGAACAAGTGTGTTTTACTTGTTTTTAGTGGATGATATCGTGGAACTTATCGCAAAAGCCGAATATGAGGAGAAGCTAAGATTAAATAATAACAATTCTTGCTACGCATTGGGTTCAGTGTCGTGCATCCGCTTGTCGCCAGTCGCTGCAACTTTATCGAAATATTTGAACACAATTTTAGCGTCGATTGATTGATTTCTACCCAATTTCAAGACAATTATAATTCAGAGTTTTATTAACCGAAAAACAATTTTTTTTTTCAGTTTTTTTTATTGATTATCTAAATTCTATTAATTAGCGTTTTTAAGTAAAAAAAATGTTGATTTACAATTTACAATTTTCGTCTTTCTACATGGGGCTTTAATTCTGTCGTCGTAAATACAAAAAGTGTACGTAATGTTTAAAAATAGGTTTAACGATGTTTTCCAGCTTTCTGAATGTATTTTTGTTCCTAAAAAAACGTGAATGCCGTTTTGTCCCCATAATGTAAACTTGATGTTTCGAAATCGGTAAAATAATTTATGACCTTCATAATGATCCAGGTTTGTTGAGTCATTCTCTCGAATCTTCCCCTCCTTCCATCGTCCGATTGCCATCTAGCGTCGACCAACGTCGTCGTCTGTGCGTCAGTCACTTTGCTCGATAAAAATAAATAAAAAGCTGGAATATGCATGCATCCATCCACATTGATCACAAACGACCATCGACTCGGAGCCCGTAAGCTTACTAACCGAGGTCTATTTTTGAATCACCCCTTGTCTCCCATTTGTGATCTCGACCGTCTGTTGTGGAGATTTAAATTTGTTCCATTCCCGCTTTCGTCGCAGTCGATGAGCACTTTTTTGTTTGATGTTCCGCGTTTCATGATTCGATCGAGACGATTCTTCTTTATTTCCAGTTCGATTCACTAGGATACTAATTATAGACGTTAAATATCCTCGAGAGTAAACCGTTTCGGTTTTGTACCTGGCTACTTGTTTAAGCTCATCTAGGCGAGCATTAAAAGGAAACTGGCTAAAAAAATAAAACGCTGATATATTATAATGTCGGCTATATAAGTTCAGCTTGGTCGATACGGTCGTGCGAACGTCTTTGGGAAAAAAGTTGAAAAGCTTCTCGTTTCTTTTTTAGATTCGGAAAATTGAAATAGAACGACGTCTACGGCTTAGCCGGGCGCTTGATTATTATTACCGTCGTCCAAGAAATTGTAATTTAACTTTTTTTTGAAATCTCACCTCGCCTTCTGAGGTGTGGAAAAGCAATTTACTCATTTGGACAATAAACTCTCGAAACGTGTCGTCGTCAATCGAGAGCGTGTTATCGGTTTCGACGTGAAAACATTTTCGCGCACGATATCTCAATCGTCTCATGCGAAAATTTGTTGTTTTTTCAATTATACGTACCGTTTTGTTTTGAATCATGCTTCATTACGACAACTATAGTCATTCATAACGTGGTCGTTCATCGCTCGAACGTGGGATATTCCGTCTCATACACGAATTCTATCGACCGTCTTCCTTGTTATTCAAGTCATTAAACTCGACCGCGGCGATCGCATTTTGCGACCCTTTTCCGATTCGGATGTATTAAACAAAAATGAATTTACCGTTTTCAATGCTGTTTGTTGTGTCGCCATCGTTAGCATCTGTCGACGACGACGCTACGACGACGCAAGGCGACAAAATATGAACTCTTCGATCGTAAATGATGGACGTTATCGGTTCGCCTTTCGGTCATACTCGGGATGGACATCGGGTATTTTGTCGGCTTGGATATGATGCATTGATTAATGACACGCACGGAGTCCGGTCTTGTTTATGAATGCGAAATTAGATGCCCCAACCCGGATCGTTTTTATGTTTAGCTTACTAAACGAATGACCGAGGAACATGGTCGATGCTCAGCTTTTATGTCTCATACGAAAGCCTTCGAGGCGTCATTCGTTTTGACCGATGGTCGCCGTTTCTGAATCGTGTTTCGTTATGGCGTTGTTTTTCATATTATTTCGCATTTATTAGAAGTATAATGAATTTCGTGAAATTCGTATTGGTCACTATTTATTTTCACATAGTATGCTCGAAATTCAGTCGTCGAGGTAAGAAATCGAAATGTACTCTATATCGTTGCGCCAAGCGCTATTTTTGTGTTTTGACTAATATCGAATGAGGCCCAAAAAATACTTACTCCCGCAAAATCAACCGACGAAAAAGGGGCAACCTCGAACTTAATTTGTAAAGATTTTATTGACTCCGCCTAACGTGTTACATCACCCGAACACGTTTCGTTTCGTTTCATCTTTTTTCCGTCTTTGATTGAATTAAAAGTTAGCTTTTCGTCTAATAAGAACCCGTTTAATGACGAAATCGTTCTCATTAACGGATGGAAAAGAGCAATTTTATTTTGTTTTTTTAAATATTCATTCCGTTTTCGTGAATCGTACGAAATAAATATTAATGATAAGTCACAACAAATTTAGAAACGAATTGTGTAATTTGTAGATAAGAAGCGTGTTTCAAATTTTAATTATTTACGTTTTCATTTTTGACACGTTTCAGTCAAACGTACGGTAATGTCCTTGGAAGGAAAAGACACAACGTTGGACTGTACCGCAACAGAAAGTCAAGCTCAAAAGCGACTGTCCAAGTTATCATGGAATAAAAACGGAGCGAATATTGCATCGTACAGTCGAGTAAAAAAAAAACAAGGAACGAAAATAAACTCAGCATGCATTTTTGAATTAATTTTTGACACCTTTTAGCATACCGAGAGCGCTGAATGGTGGGTCAGCGAACCAAGAATGATTTTGGATCGGAGCACATTTTCATTAACTCTTTCGCCAACAATTCTCAACGATCGAGGAAGTTATCAATGCACAGCCGAGTATCTACCGAGCAAAAATGCGAAAGAGAAAACATTGATGAAATCAGATTCGGTAGACATTGATGTCATCGGTAAAGAGGTAGAAATCGAAGGTTGTTTTATTTCATGAAATGTGATTCTGTTTTAGGACCACCATCACCTCCGGGTAGACCATTAGTTGCATCGTACACGAGTCGTACGGCGACTTTAACGTGGGAAAGAAGCGTATCGCACCCTGACGCGCCAGTCTTACTGTATCGAACATTTGCCGCGTAAAAATTAATTTATTTTTCCTTTTTATATTTTCGTCTTGTCATGTCAAATAGGAATTAATGATGGATTGATATTTTCATTAGTTTGTCCTATTTTACAAAATACATTTGCATTGTAAGGTTTGACAACAAGTGCTGAATCATAAAGTAGCCTCACTGCAGCCAGAATCGACCTCAAACGGGCAACATTTTCGTTTCAGAATAGGGAAAGAAAACGACGGCATGAACGTCTACAAAGAGGCCGGATCTTGCCCGGGAAACGTTACGAGCCTGCTCGTTTCCGGTCTACAACCGCATACAGTTTATAGTTTTTATGTTTCTTCCGAAAACTTAGCCGGTCGAAGTGCTTACAGCCCGTCGTCGTTTCCGGTTCGAATGAAAGGAGAAGGTCGTTCGCGAGAAAATGAATGAAAAATGTTTCTACGTCGACCGATAAAAATTTTATGATTACATTTTCAGCGCCTGTTGCTTCTCCGAAAATTAAATACGTGTATAATGCAACAAATACATCGGTCGTTATCACATGGGAACATCCACCTTTTCATTCCTTGCACGGACCTCTGGTCGGCTATCGTATTATTGTCAGGCAGTCTCCGGGGAAGGAAAGAAATGAATTTTACGTTTCTAAACCGGATGTTACGGTAAATAAATTGATTGAACTACGAGGAAATACGAAGAAAATTAAAAACTAAAAGCACATGCAAAAACAACAATACACACTAATATGCAACTATGAACTTCTTTAGAGTTTTTATTTGTTAAAAATTTATTGCTTTTTGCGTTTTTAGTCTTTCGAAATCACTGGACTCGGGGTTTATACGAAATACATAGTTTCGTTGGAAGCCGACAACAATTTCGGCTATAGCCCGCCGGACACGGTGGCCATTTTGACACCAGAAGGCGGTAATTAGATTTTAAAAATGCTCTTAATTCTACATTCGTCGTCGGTTTAAAAATCGACGTCGATTCGTATTAATCATAATGTCTTTTTTGCTCGTAGTGCCCACTAGCGCTCCAATTATTACTAATTTGGCGGTTTTATCGAGCAATAGTATCGAAATTACGTGGTTACCACCGAATGTTACCAACGGTCTTTTGACTCATTATACCCTGTGTTGGTCGCCGACCATCGTCCCATCGTCGTACAAACGACGACGACGACGCCGTCGGCGGCACGAGACGTCCAGCCCCGGCGACGTTGGCGCAAAAGATTTGTCGAAATTTATTCGAAGAGTGAAAATAAATCAGAATGTACTTCGTCACGTTATGAAATACGTTATCGACGGCTTAAGTAAGTAAAGAGTTGGATACTCGTCGTGAATTTAATTGAGATCACATTAAAACCCTCCTTTGCGGCACAAGTTTTGCTCCGTTTCATACATTTGAGGTTTCATTCTTGAAACGGTGCCATTGTGTGGTTTTAAATCTAGACGACAACTGTCTTGCGGTGCGTAGATGAAGTCGGCGACGTATAATGTCGAAAATGCTCGATATTTTTTGAACTGCATTTCATCATACATACATTTGCGAAAGTGCACGTTTTATTATATTTCTCCAACCGATATTAGCCCCATTGTGAATTCACGCTGATGTGATAAATGCCCGTTGAATATTACCTACATTCGATTTTTAAAAACTGCCAACCGGCTCTCTGTATCTTTCTTTCTCCGTTTTATTATCCGTCGTCATTACGACGGGGCGCCCGGTTGTTCGCTGGT
Source organism: Prionchulus punctatus (assembly GCA_034698125.1). NCBI lineage: Eukaryota > Metazoa > Nematoda > Enoplea > Mononchida > Mononchidae > Prionchulus > Prionchulus punctatus. The sequence goes on along the minus strand of JAQGBA010000252.1, from coordinate 35,309 downwards.
GTAACCTTGATAATACCCTCGGGGCTCGTCCTATGTTTTTTAATTGAGTCGCAAAACGACTAGAAACATTCACGTTTCGTATCGCACTTTATTAATACTGCATTGTTTAGCTCCTTATACGAAGTATCAACTTTGGCTAACGGCGTCGACGAGTCAAGGATCGAGTCCGAGTAGCGACATCAGCTACGTTTATACTGATACTTCAGGTAAATCCGATAATTGTGTCAAATCCCGATTGCCCCGATAATTGTGTTTGCAAGTCCTAAATCCGTCGGTAAATGGGCTGAATATCTCCGTTCCCGAGCGGCCAGCGCATTTTTTTTGTCTAAAAGGTCGAGACACTGCGTCTCTCGCCGGAATTGGGTCAAAAGTGGCTTAAAATTAATTGAAAACCGCGTGTGACGCGCGAATACAATTTCGTTTTAATTCTGCGCCAATAAAACAATATATAAATAATATTCTGTCCAGCTTTTTTCGAAACGAAAATGTCAAACCACTTTTTTGCTTAATCAGCCAGCCAACTCGCCAGGCGAGAGATGCACCTGTTGCGCAAATTGCGAATACGTTAGAGGAGCAAAATTTTTACTATTATTACGAATATAATTCGTCTCTCCCTGTCTCTCTGTGTCTCTTTTGCTGTCACACATACAGCGGCAACAGTGTTCGTTCGTTTTTCTATTGATAGCTCCGGACGAACCGCGTATTGTCAATTTGACTCTTCGCAGCGGCGACGTATCGTTTGTCGAATGGCATCAACCGTCGATATATTATCGTCGCGTAGATTTTTATATGGTCACAGTGGACAATGACAAAAATTTCGCGACCGACGATGCGAAAATATTGAACACATCCGAAACTCATGTGCGTACTGTACGCGCGCGTACATTTATAGTTTACGTTATTATTTTGATGTATTGTCGTTGCGCGCCGAAGAACAAGGTGTCAAAAGTTTATATTGCCGGCGACGATTCGAATTTCGGTGTTGTATTTCACTCGACGCGACAGCTTTCGCGTCTGTATCCGTCGCAAGTTTAGTACTGCACGTGTTTCGTCGCCGCGCTCGGTCGACTCCGAGAAATTCGTCCGTAATTAATTCTTAATCGTTGTTGTTTTCCATTTCCAGATTTATCTTAGCGGTTTGGAGCCGTCTGTGCGGTATTTTATTAATATCCGCGCCGTTACTCAAAGCATAATCGAATCAAATCGTTATTACGTTGGTCGGCCGTCGCCGAGCGAAGTTTTCATCGTTAAGCGTACGTACGCCTGCCGAATGCATAAAATAGAATATTGTTTGTGTTTTTTTCGCATGAAAAGTATATGAATCATGCATTTTTCTTCAAACGCCGTCGACTTGCGGATAGTACTATTGAAACTTTTCTTGCGGCAATACCCCCCATTCAAACTTTTCTTATCTATCGTAGCTTTCTCAACCGCCATCTCGTTCCGTTTTATGTTTGCTAACAAAAACGTCGTCGTCGATCCGACGACTGTGCACGAAACAGAAATATGAATTCTTTTTCAATGTTTTAAGTTTCGCCAACGGACGCGTTCGTCGTTTTGTTGCACACATCCGTTTGTCCGGCCGGTTTCGGGCCGCGAATTTCCGACAATCGTCTAGTTACCGTTTTTTGCGATATAACATTAAAATCGAACCAAACATATTCCGTGTACACCAACGATACGAACCGTTTTTCTATGGTAACCGTCGCCGTTCTTGGATCGTTGGGTTTATTGGTTTTAATCGTTTTACTCGTACTAGTTTTCTTTCTCATGTGGAAGTAAAAACGCGTCGGTTTTTTTGCTTCTCGCGTGATCTTTGAACTGAATCGATTTTTTGTCTCATTCAGACGATATTTTTCAACCAAACAGTACAAATTTGATGCATTTCGTACGCCAGTTTCAATATTTGAAGACGAATCGTACGGTACGAATAATGTTCTCGATCGCGTCGGATTTGAACGAATTTCTTGAACACATTTTTGTTTTCTCAGATGACATTGATTCGCCGGCGATACCGCTTGATTATTTCGAAGAACATTTTAAAGGTCTCAAAGCAGATGGTGGCGCCGGTTTTTCGAAAGAATACGAGGCGAGTGTAGTAGTAGAAAACAAATTCATCAACTTTTTTTGTTTTTCATATTAATTTACGAGACGCTAGTATGATTAACGATGGGATTTGTCGTTTTTTTACAGTCTATCGAAAACCAATCGCGCAACGCTGATGATTCTACGAAAATGAGTTACGAGAAATCGCTTTTACCAGAAAACAAGCCGAAAAATCGTTACGTGAATATCGTCGCTTGTGAGAAACTGGTTCATTTTTACTTTCATCCCTATTCTTTTCAATTTTTGCACTCAAAAACTGATTAATGCTTTCAAAAATCTTGTTTGTCATCCTCCTAGCAGTTTGAGCACACTTTTGAGTGCCGCAAGTGCAAATTTTTGAAAGATTCTAGCTTTAATTGCGCCGAATGTAATTGTAAAATTTGATATCTTGGAATGCTTAATTTTTACGTAGACGATAGTACTCGCGTTCAATTGCGATCGTTGCCTGGTAAACGCTGTTCGGATTACATAAACGGGAATTTTGTTGACGTAAACAGCGCGATTCGTATTTCGTCTCAATTTGTTTACATTTATGATTTCATTTTTCGTTCAGGGATTTCGTCGTCCAAGAGCTTACATTGCCACTCAAGGGCCTTTACCGAATACTTTCGGCGACTTTTGGAGAATGATTTGGGAGCAAAGATGTTTAGTGATCGTGATGATAACGAACATTATAGAACGTGGACGAGTTAGTTTTTCAATGCATAAAACAACAAAATGAAAAGTTTAATTTGTTTCCTCGCTCAATTCAGAAAAAATGTGACCAATATTGGCCGATTGAGGGCGAAGAAAATTACGATGGCTACATCGTGCGGCTTCTAAACGAATACGTTACAGCTTTTTACACAGTTCGAATGCTGACGATAAAGAATAATAAATTAATTGCCGTAAGCGAAAAGTACCTGGAATATACAAATCTTCAACGCTTTTTCTGTTTAGAGAAGCGTCGAGCGAGTCGTTTTTCAATATCACTATACCCATTGGCCTGATCATGGTGTGCCTGACTGTCCATCTCCTGTTTTATCTTTCGTTCGAAAATCAGCGGCTGCGAACAGAGATAGTGTTGCTCCTGTGGTCGTTCATTGCAGGTATAGTCCGCATTTGTTAACACAGAGAGCCAGTTGTTTGCCTTTCCTTCCCATTTTTATGAAACGCAATTTTGACAAACATGTGTTTAAATTCGATCAACTTTATCTCATGTTTTTTTAAGCGCCGGCGTCGGACGAAGTGGGACATACATGGTCATTGATAGTATGCTAAGACAAATAAAAGCCAAAAATTCAATAAACATTTTCGCTTATCTGCGACATATTCGTCAACAGAGAAATTTTCTAGTTCAAACCGAGGTAAAACCGTTTTTAGCCCAATTCTTTTAAAAAAATCTTACATTTTCCTTCTTACCCGATTTCTAGGAGCAATATGCATTTTGTCACGAAGCTATTCTTGAATTTCTTCAAGCTGGTGAAACGGAAATCGGCAGCTCTGATTTACACAATTATGTTTCAAACGTTTTAACGAAAGGGCCAGATGATAAATGTACATTTTTATTGCAACGACAATATCAGGTGTGAATTCAAAAGTGGCACGTATAACGACGTTAATTTTGATACAATTTCAGTTAATCACTCGACATTCCGAAACGTATATATTTACGGAAGCTAGAAAATTTGTAAATCAACCCAAAAATAGAAACATGAGCATCATTCCAGTTGATCAGTATCGTGTATGCATTACGCCGAAACCCGGTGAACCGGGAACGGATTACATTAATGCAACATTTATGCCGGTAAGTGAATCATTTTTGTTTCACGAAAAATTCTCAGAAACACACCTGTTAAACAAAAGTGTCGTCTTTTAGGGCTTTCATAAATCTGAAGAATTTATTGTTACGCAATTTCCAACCGATGAAACATCGAACGATTTTTGGCAAATGATTTGGGATCACAATTGCCAAACTATAGTTTTACTTAGCCATTGTGATCAAACGGTAAATGTGTATTCATTGTTTGTTACCAAAATATTGCCCGCTGACTAATCGTAACCTGCCTTGTTTCAAATCTCAGACTTGGAAACAATTTTGGCCAGATAATCAACAAGATACCCTTCAACTGGATTCATTTCATATATTTTTATCGGAACAAACAAAAAATAATAATTGGCTATGCGTGGATTTAGTTTTGCAATCGAAAGAAGTAAAAATTATCTCCAATTTTTTCTAGCGAAATGTTCAATCTTGTTTTTCGAATTCCGCGCTGAAATGTTTCAGCGAAACACTATGTGAAACACTTTTCTGCATGGCTTTCATCCTATTAAGACATAAGGAAACATATTAAGTGCTATAAATTCTCATGTTTTCCTGTTTTTCAGGACGATTTCCAATTATCGTGCCGATTACTTCAGTATTCAACATGGCCGGACGCCTGCGGTTCGTTGATCGACGTTTGGCAACTGGTTCACTGGGTTCAAGAATGGCATTTAGCTTACCACAACGGACCGACGGTCGTCGTCGATCATTTCGGCGGACGTGAATCGACTTTGTTTTGCTGTTTGACATCGTTAAGTTGTCAACTGGAGCAGGATAGCGCCGTGGACGTGTATCAAATTGCGAAATTGTGCTGGATGAGAAGGCCGGGCGTGTTGCCGACTTGCGTAAGTTTACTAGGCTTATCGTTCGACTTATTGTATCATTTGAACAGTTAGACTGACATTAGGCCTCGAAAAGTCACTACATAGCCAGTACTTTCAGCGATCAACGGCACAGTTTTTTTGACATTTCACTCGTTTTAGAGCTGATTGTCGAAAACTGTCTTGTAAGAACATTTTCATTTGTTTTTAAGGACGATTATAATTTTTTGTACAATTGCGTGGACGTACTTTGTTTGGGCGCCGAGACGCCGGAATCGAACAATAATAACGACGGTAGCGGAATGGATTTACATCAGACATATAAATCGTTGAAAATTTCGAAAAGCGTTCCTCTGGATTTACGTATTCCAAATATGAATCATAATAATATTATAAATAATAACAACAATCATTATCATTCGTCCTTTATTCCTCCTTTGCCGTCGGACGACGATTCTGATAAAGTTAATCATTTAGCGAGGGATACGACGCTTTAGTTAGACTGGACGGACGTTTATAAGTGCCCCTTTTTAATGGGACATTTTGGATAATTTATTTGTTTTTCATTTCGTCATTCCGCTGAAATTTTTTTTGTTTTAATGTGGTCGAATGAAGCTTTAAAAAATGAACTTTGTAAAATACAGTTTACGTGTCGTATTGTTGGTCCAGGTGCTCAATTTTCGCTTACAAGCACACAAAATACATGAACTTTTTGTTTTGTATAATCGTTTATTTGTCCGATAGAATAACGAAAGTGTCTGAAAATTAGTTCGCCCTGAGTTGTTTTGTTTTTGAACATTGTGCCATTCAAAAAAACGAAATAAATGTGCATTAAAGTTGTGAAACGCTTTTTTGGCTCGTTTTTGTTTCGTAAACAACAACTTTCTTGAATGTTAAAGAATTTTCCCTCGATAATTTAATAGGTCATTAGTTATTTGTTAAAATTAGTTCTAAACCAAGAAAATTATGGCTACGTGGGATAATCGGGAAATGTTGGTCAATTACATTCGTCACTGTTTTATAACGTGCGACGATACGGGTGTTTGCGAAGCTGTTCTGGAACAGCCGGAAATCAGTGAAAAACCGGGAGCAGTCCGACTGATAACCAGAGATAGCAAACCGAGCGCCAGCGATTCAGATTACGACATGGACAATGGTCAAGAGTTGGCTCATTCGCCTGATATTCATGTTGGTATGAAATCCGTCACATAGTTGACCTAAAAACTGTGTACCCGTGCAAAATCGAGCTTGTTTCGATTCATACTAGAAAAACAAAAAACTGCACCGCTTTAAGGCTTTCTGAGACTATGTTTTACGTTTTGTAGACGTTGGTCATCGTCGACGGTCCGAAACATCGAAACGATTAGAGACTTTGAAACAGCAAAGAGCGGCTCAAAGTAAAATCGTAACTGTTCACTGGAAATCGTTCGACAACGGCGACGATAACAATAAAGCTAACTCCGAAAATTGGTCGACTTTATTCGAAAAGAAAGAAATCGTGAAACACGAATCTCCCGTGAAATCGGCTGTTACGGAAAAATTGAAATCGTCCGCCGCTCAGCCGAGCAACGCTTTTTCTGAATACTCGAAATTTGACGCTAACGTATGGATGAATTTATTTTTGTTTCCGATAGAAACGATTTACGCCACGAAGTTTGTTTTTAACAGGTTTGTTTGGGCACCAACGGACGTTTTGTGAGAGTATTTCTGACGATGCTACACGATTTGATACAAAAACAGAAACCGTTGGAAGTCAATGTAATCAGTACTGCCAAAGTGTCTGATTTGATCGGACTGATATGTTATCAGTACAGTAACCTTAACTATTCACCGGCTCTACAGTAAGTTTGAAAAATATATTTACTTTACATTTTTTGCCTCGTTCGATTGGTTTTTGTACCTTTTAACACATTTAGAAAAGATGTCAATAAATATGCTTTGTATGTGGCTGAAGATAACGGAGAGATTGATACGGATTTACCGCCTCGAAGTCCGAGCGAAAACGTAGCCCGCTTTCATTTTCCGTTTCTGGCTTTGGTCGAAAGAAATCCGGCCGGATTTGAGCGATCTCTATCGACGAAAAAGCATCTCGTCAGTGTGTAAGTGGAACTAACTGGAAAATTTTTGAACTTAAGTTCTGCATAAATACGAATCAAATAATGTATAAAATATCTTAAACATTCTTAAAACGTTATGGCAAATACGAAAAATTATTTCGCCTACTCATTCTTAGTTTCTGTTATGTATTGTAGAAAAATCGCCACTGGTCAAGTCTTCAAGTTTGAACTGGATTCTCTCGAAACAACGGTGCAAACGTTAAGAGATATGACACTGGAAAAACGTAATCAGTGCCAAAACGTTATCAATCATCAGAGTAAACGTGTGTAATTTTAAATCAATCGAGTCTCTTTTCCTGTTGCAACTTTTTTTTCCTTTAGTAATGGATTATAATCTCGAAAAGGTTAGCGAACCATCCATTACCCTTCCTTTGGATTCTACAATACATTCAACGGGCGTATTCGATTTTTTCCTCGTTCGAGCGAATAGTAAGTTAAAGAAGCGTCCTTTTGCCGACAGTATTTGAAACAATACTTGTTTCGTACCAGGCACTCGAGCCGATGGAAATTTTTCACCGACTACGTCTCAAGATACGTCGCGAGCAACACACTCGTCTCCTGTTAGTCATTTTTACACAATTACAAGCGTGCAGAAGTTTAAAAAAGTGACCGTCCAATTAAGTAAGTGACGCGAAAATTGATTGAAATAAGCAACTTTAGAAACTGATCGATTTTAGGCATTTCAAGCGATCGAATTGAAATCGCTCCCATTGTCGAACGTAAAACTTCAACAGCCGGACGATTTCTGAACACACTTCAACGATCGGCGAGTTTAAGAACGGCGAAATTCTTTTCCTTATCTCTCGACTGTTTGGGTGGAGTTGAAATCGTCGAAGAAAAATCATCAGGTGCTCCAAAATTTGTTCCTAAATCAAATTATCTTTGTGAATTCAACGCGTTTTAACCTTGTATTTGACTAGGTCGGAAAGTTTTTCGCCTTGTTCATCGAAGTTCCAGCGGCGAATGGAAATCGCATTTGTTCGACGGCGATGCTAAAGTCGTGGACGAAATAGCATTCCATTTGAACATGTATTTAGACTTGAACAAAAGCGAAACGCGAACGGAATTTCTTCGTCGAAGCCCTCGAAAGAGTTCGCTTTTCAAAAAATTGCAGTTTTCGGATTTGTCCGCGAACGATTCATCGGGCGGCAACATTTGATTCTTTTTTTCCGTTGTGTCAACTTTGTGTCTTGTTTGTTAAAAAATTGACTAAAATTCTAGTTTATTGAAGTATCCGATAGAGGAACACTAATGCGCATAATATGACAAATTTATATGATCTTTTTAGTTTTTCGTGATCAATGGTTGAGATGGAAATTCGATCAATGAGCATGAACCCGATGGATAGTACCATGTGCTGTAGTCGTTTGTGCACATGCAACTCACTGGATTACCGTCCCACGCTTTGCACATACCATCTTTGTAATTGTTGCACGCGCAAACTTGTCGACAACAAGCTTGAGAAGCGCAATAATTGTCTGTAAATGACTAAGAAACAATAATTCGATTCTCAAAAGGTTTTGCAAAATTTTACTTGGCGGACAATTAGCGGGTTCTACATCGATTTTCGATTCCTCGTCTTTTATTATACTTTTTGCAAAGGTTCCCGGAAATACATTTGTGAGAACAAATAAAACAAAAAAGCATAAAGTGAAATGAGACTTGATAGACATTTTGCGTTCGCAGGTGGAACTTTAGTTATGGGCGCGAGGTGTACTTACGAAAAATTTACGTAACTAAATTTATCTTATCTGACACTTATCAGTCATATTTATTATGCGACGTTCATAATCTTCTGCGTTTACGTTTGTGATTATATGATTGAAAATGTTTTCAATCGAAACAATCAAGCAATTTCTCGCGGTTTCCAGTTTATTTGCTTAATTTGAAACTTTATTTTTTATGTTGTATTTAATTTGCTCTTAGTCTTTGTAAGCCGGTGCGATAGGTTAAGAAAATGCTACTAATATTTATCTTTTAAAAAAGATAAGCGGTTTACTCCACACAACAAGTAATAAAAACATTTAAACAACGTACAAGTGACAAATAATTAACGAAAAAGGATTACGGTAAACAAAATCGAAATTCATGTCCGAAGCTTTTCTTCTGTGGATCAAGCCGAACGCCATACGAGAAACGCGTGTTTTCCAACGTAAATGTACATAAAGCTGAAAAAAATAAGTACAAACTAAAAAAGTTTAAGAAAAATAACAGCTCACCAATTATCTTCGTGAGTGATGCTGGATCCGTAAGTGCGACCGACGACGATCTGCCACGTTCCTTTGAGATTCTCTTCCAATGCTTTTTTAACTGCGCTGGCGATTTCTTTTTCGTCAGTGAAATTGTTTTCCGCATTTTCGCACGCACCTTTTACTATCTAAAAGTAATATAAAAAACAACATTCTTTAATGAAAAGTTTCTTAAAACAGAAGCTAACCGCTATCCATTCTTCAGTCATATCTTTTTGTTTGATGACGCCTTCGTACGATTGCCTTTGTACGCCCATGAGTTTCGATTCAATTTAACGGCGGATTGACACAAAAAAGGTTTAGAGGAAGGGCACAATTTTCAATCAACCGTTCTGGAACGCTGCAGACTAGTATACTGACTTATCAAAACTTAGTTGTGTAATGTGACAAGATAACTAAAATTTACTTCTATACTTGAAAAATTAACAAGAATTAAGCATTAATTATTATAGCTCGGTATGAAATAAAACTGAACAAAAATTACATGGATGTATTTTTCCAACATTTGTAATGTTTATCGAAAACTTGACATCATTGGAATAATAAGCAAGCTGAACATGAGCAACATATTGAATAAAACCATGCATAAATCGATTCGACTTGTTGAATTCGGTTTTCGTTCGGATGTTTTACAAAATGATGGAGGACTAGCCCACGTTGCGAAATCGTCGGTACACATGCACGTTACTTGAATGTTATCGAATTTTTTGCACATTCCGCTCTGGTAGTTATTACAAGTGCACAATGATCTGCAACACTTTGGATTTGAACAAAGTTCTTAAAACATATTGACATCTTACGCGTTTTTATTAAATAGAATCTAACAATAATTCAGAAATATACCACTTGCTGAACAATTTTTAACTTCTGCCAACATTCTTCGATCTCCATAGAGTGTCGAAGAATTTGCGCATGCGACAAGAAATAGAAAGAGAAAAACAATAAAAATTGGCGTTTTCACTAAAGCAGACATTTTTGAAATTAAAACACACGAGGAAACTTCAGTTTTAAGACATACAGAGATAAGAAAACAGTAAACTTGATTAAAATTGCTTGCTTTGGAAAAGCTTGGTTTATTCAATGTGTTGATCAATAGTTTTTCACTTCATGACGATAGAAACATTTTAATGAAGAGAATAAAGGCAAATCTCACAAATACCTGACCGGCATCAACGCAAGTAAATCAAAATTAATTACACGGAACAAAACAATTATGGTAAAGGTAAATTAGTTATTACAACAATAATGTGAATTCTAATAAAACTAATAATTCGTTTTGATAAAAAGTGGCAAAAAAAGTATTAACAGTTAGTTAGTAGTACGGTTAGTAATAGAAACTCGAAGTTTTTATGTAACAAAATTTGATTAGAAAACAAGAAAAAATGTAAGTGCAAATAAGGCGGATAAATAAAGAACTACGTTTCAGAAAATTCTCTTCGCTCGTTATTTTTAGATTTTTTTCCGAAAAAATTAAATGCACCCGTTCGATTATTATTTGTTGGTTTCGGCGTCGGAGATGTCGGTGTTTGATCTTCAACCGTGGTCGACGTCGATGGTCTCGAAATCCGCGGCGATGATTCTCGACTACCAATGCTTGCCGACGACTAAAAAACATTTTTACGAAACTGTAAAGGGACTCGGAAAACTATTTAGCAAAGAGTGAAACGCGTACCATTCCACTGTCCAACGACGTTCCACTCGGATGCCTTTGCATGATGTCGTCGTTAACGTCTGCGTTTGCGCGACGGTTCGCTATATCCAGCAAAGAGTTCGATAAATTATTTTTCTTTAAACGCGACGAATCCATTGAGAAATTTGCCGCTTCATGTTCCATGTCTGCTAAACCCGAATCTCGTTGTTGTTCGACTCGTGTGAAATTATTGTACGATCTGCACACTCCATTTTGTTTTTCTAGTTCCAATTCGATTCTCAATGCTTCCATTTCATCACTCTATAGAGGAACAAAAACAGCACATAAAAATAATAATTAGTTTTCATCTAGAAAAGTTGTTTTTTTACTTCTAAAATCGCCTCGCGAAGATCGTCAATGAACTTCGCACGATCGTCTTCGTTACGAGCGTTGAAATAAAGCGTCTTATTTTCTAATGTGTGGTTAATTTGTAATCCATTCGCATAATCTGAAAGAAACGGCAAAAGATCTGAATAATGAGTGTTTCGAAAAATGACCCGAATAGGCTTCGAAGCCGGTAATAACATACGAAAAAAAATTTATCTTACGCTGATTTCTAAACGATTGAATTTGCATTCCGACGAGGCAGTGATTTTGGCGGAAACTGTAGGTAATGACATTCTTTTTTCTTGATAAGATTTTTGTTACCTAAATTCAAAATTAGAATGCACGTTTCATTCAATAGTCCTAACAATTGATGAAAACATAATTTTGGACCAAGTTATCGTCACTCGAAGACAAATCATGCGCGTTTTGCGCTGTTACAGTGTCAAAAATTGAATCGTAAATTAAATTTCTATGTTTATTTACCATCATCATGTCATTGAATAAAAATATTTCTCGTTGATGAGCATTGGGAGACTGTTTTTTCGCAGGATCGGCAACTTCGTACAAACGGCAATAACAAACTAGTCGCCGATGAGGCAGGGCCAAAGTCTGAAAAATTGGAAAATTTCTAGATAAAAATTGAAACCGGACAAAAAAATATGTTTTTGCAGATGATGAACGACGTCCATACATTAACGAGATCGTCGTTTTTCGAATATGAAATCGTGTTTACATATAGTTTCCAAAAAGTGACTCGATAATTCAAAATTATGGAGCGAAAATATTTATTAAAATGAACTTACCGGTTTCTTGCCGACGACGTTTCGATCCACTTTAATAACTTGACCGACGTGGTCGGTTCCAGGTTTAAATTGTTCATCTTTAACGCGACGATAAAGCTCAGTTAAAAAATTATAGTTGATATCAGATCCGGCGTCGATTCCTTAAAGAAAAAACAAAAAACGTCACCGACCGATCGACGAAGTTGCAAAAAAATCAAAAATGACGAAGGATATAAAGTGTAGGTGTAGTGGAAAACATTGGATTACCTCTCAGATTTTTTATAAAATCTTCTAACTTCATTCTTCGTTCGGACTTGATGGACGGCGAGTGGAGGTCAGTATTTAGCATAATTATTGCGAATGCGAGAACGAAAATCGTATCGGCTTGTTTGAATAATTTAACCACTTGCGGATTGCACTGACAGTAACGACGGGCGAATACCTGCGTGAAAAATTACGATTTTAATTAGGCTGTCGTTCAGCAAACATCGGTCGTCATCCGAGAAACATAAAATGAATCAGCGACAGGAAAAAGTATTTTTCAAATCTAAATTAGTAATCGCCGTCGGTCGTAAACGGGGATGAAATGATAATCACCGTGTTTACCTCGACTATACGTTCAATTTTTTGCGCTTCACCGGGCAAACGAAATAGCGCTAAAAATTTTCTTAAAGCCACGTCGATTTCCATTCCTCTCATATCTAGCTCGTTAACGAAACAACTGAAACAAATTTATGAGCGTCAAAATGCACGTAAAAAGACAAATAATTAATTCATGAGCGCTCGAAAAGTGAATCATGACATGAAAGAAGATTTTTGCACGAATTACTCGAGGACAGCCATGTTGAAATGATTTTGCAAGTTTCCCAAATATTCGCCGATCATCTGCTTGCTAATACCCTTTCGAGATATCAAAAATTTCGCAACGGACATCGGCGTGCCTTCGACGAAGTTCCAACAAATCAAAAATTCGACACCTCTTTCTGGTTTTCTGAATGAAAAAAAACGTTTCGATAGAACACAACATTCGGGGCGATATTCAATTACACAAATTGGAACCGACAATTTTTACTTATTGAAAAAATTTAACGCTATTCTATATTGTCGACGTCGCTCAACATCATTTCGCCTGATCGACGCTCGATATAACGCGGGTCGGCCCCACGCCCAATGGTGTAATAAACGAGATTCTACAGTAGGAATGTTGGCGGTTTTATTTCTGGTCAAGTTGGACGCGTTCGACGACCGGCAAGTGGACGCGTGAACGTCTGATAAGTGATTGCCGACAGCTTGAATTTTAATCGGCGAAATCTTTCTTGGTACCCAAATCGGAGACATCGGCGATGATAAGGGTGTCGTCGTCGTAGGAGGAAGGCGAAGATTTTCCTCGTCTTTTGACGAATGACTAAGTACTACCGCCGACGACGAGGACGACGACGGCGTACAAAGATCTTTCACGGAGTCGACTGATTTCGTCTGATGAACGTGTCCATCGTTGTTCTCTTGTAATTTGATCGGCGAATAAAATTGATCGACGACGAACGCTTTATCGTCGTCCGTCGCGCGGCGGCGAGGAGTGATTTTCCTAGTCGTCGGTGTCGTTAGGTCGTCGTCGCCGTCGGTAGGATTCCCGGAACGAAGCGTAGATGCGTAAAAAGACGACGGATCGATGAATTTAGTGCAAATTTTCGAATCCTCCTCGTTTCTATTACAGCACCCGATCCGCACGTACGACACGTATTGAGTGTCGTTAGAAGTCGACGTCGAGGCCTCGACCGACGACGACGTCGACAATGCAATATTGGTACAATTACTATTATTGAAAAGTTTGCACTCGCCGACGACGTTCGCGTTCGTCGTCGTCGTCGTCGCTGACGTTGTTGCAACTTTAAACGTGTCAATTTCGATGGGCGGCGTTAAATTTAAATTCGTCGTCGCCGTATACTGGTTTCGTTCGGTGGACACGGTTCTTTGCTTGTTGTGATTTCGAACTGAGCCCAGTTGATGATGATCGGAGGTCGGATGTTGTCGGCCAACCGACGATGAACTTGTACGACAATTCGATTCTTTCGTATCGACGGCAATTATCGGCGACGAACTTGACGAAATGTCAGTTCGATTATCGTCGACTTTACGATTCAATTTGAACGACGATGGTGTTGGTGCTGGAGGCACTCGACCATCGACGCTGTTCGGTGTAACGAATAAATTTTCGCGCGTGGCATCGTTAAAAGCTTTCGTACCGAAACCTACGCCGCCGGGCGGCGTTGAATGATCAACGGGGCATATTTTATAACCGTTCCACGAAACTTTAGCTTTAAAATTGTTCGTATCGTTGGTATCAATTTCGATATTCGATACGAAAAGTCTATTCGCGTTGGTCGACGCCGCCCCCATGCCGACGCTGCTGCGCTTGCGCAATTTTTCAAACTTTTTCATCATGGAATATTTTCGAAACGCTTTTTGTATAATAACCGCCGCTCGACGAGCGCGAAACTGTCCGCCGTACTTGCGAGTTAAAATTTCGATTTGTTTTTGCTGAAAATCGACGGATAGCTCGTAACATTCGCCGGCGGACGACGACGACGACGACGTCGACGCGAATCCAGTTTGCTTCGAGTTCGAACTGGTTAATGACACATCTTCGTGACAGACCGAGCGCTTATTATTGCGCAAATTGCCGTACAAAGGCGTCGTTGTTCCATCCGGGCGAAACGAGCCGCCGTCGTCGTTGTCGATCGGATACGGTTCTTTGCATCTTCTCGGCAACGAACGACTGTTTGCATTACAAACGGCGCCGACGACGCCGACGACGCCGTTGCCGCCGACGCAGCTTATGTTCGACGACGTAAGCATTACGGAGCTACGAGTCGTTGACGCAACTTTTTTCAATACATGGCGATGGCGATTATTCGAAAACGATTCATCTTCCTCGACGTCCACCATTAAACCATTAGATTCGTTCCCTCGGGTGCTGAAACGAAAAGCGAACCGATATTAACATTGATGAGACGCAATATACGCACGACGGGATAACCTGCAGCTGCCGTCGGTAGTTAAAAATCAACCGAGAGATATACTCAACGAACGGCGTCGTTATACGCCCTTAATAGGTTATTATGTATGCGTAAAAAAGGAACTAGCCTTATCCGAGAAAAAAATCATCAAGATATAACAAAAATTCAACCTCTAAAGAGACTTCTCGCTACGCGAAACAACTGAAATTGAGTTTCATACGAATTTACACACGAATTGAGTTTCGAGCCGCTTTTAGAACTCTAAATTTGGCTTATTGAGCATCGCATCTAAACTTTTTGCATTTCACTCTCAAATACAGTATATGACGTAACTGAGTCAGTAAAAAAGAAAATTGCCGTTCAAAATAAACAAAATATAAAAAAAGATTCAACTCCCTCACTTCGTTAAACAGCTACAATTGAGTTTCAAATATTTTACACAAAATTGAACAATGACGTGATACGTTTAGAAGCTCATTACGATCGCTTGCAACGGTAACTTTTAGCTATCACTCAAAAACAGTACGACTTTACCATAGAAGAATAAGTATCCCTGATGATAAGTAAATCGTAACGACAAATGATAAATAAAGTTTGAAATAAGTCGACGAATCGTTAACGAACGTCGACGAAAGTATCAATTCAACGAACCATGAACAAAACTCGTAAAACATATTACAGGTACGGTCTCATGTGATATAGACAATTTTAAAACGAACTGTATATCGCATAGGGTACGGTCAAATACATGTCCATCATTAAATTATACGCTCGACCAGTCGCCTTCAAAAGGTGTTTTACGGTGAAATTTCAAAACCGAAAATTCGTTTCGGTGAAACGTGAACGAGCACCATCGTGATGCGACGAGCGCATGGAAAAATTCCATAAACGGCAACCGTACGTACAGTACAATAAAAAAAAACAAGACACTATCTCCGATTGAGACGATTACTGTAGTAAGGTGCAACTATATTGATAGTGTTCGAAAGCGACCAATATTTTGACCGCCACAAGGTCGATTGACGACGAATGAAATTTCAAGTTTAACACGTTCTTCAACGAGACGTTAACCGATAATAAAAATGTATTTTCTCAATTTTCGGAACCTTGATTTTTCTTGAATCACAGACGGACGATACGATTTTGTAGACGGAAATCGAACTAAGTAGTTACTTTTTCTTTTCCGAAGCGACAAAAAGTACTTCTATATGACGACTGGCTCGACACTTTATGAACAAGATGAGAGATTCCAGTTGCGCCTCTTCCGAGAGCACAATGGGAACTAGCGAGAAAGAAAACTTGTTGAAAAACGTTTCGCAGAAGCGACTTTTTCCTTTCGTTCATTCAATTAAGAATAGAAGTTCGATCAATCCGTTTTTGATCCGATAAGAGAATAAAAATAATCCCAAATCAGTTCAGTTTTCATTACGATTCCCCGTCGTTTCTAGTTTTGCCAACGTTAACGTTATTGGTTCGGTGGTGCGAAAAAGAATTCGAAACGTTTCACAAAAAGCAAACAAACAAAAGCAGTTTGCCCGTTGAAATCGAAACCGTTCGAGATATGTATGTTGAAAGACGATTATAATTTTTAGGACGGGTTTATTCGAAATGCAAATCGTTTTTAAGCCGGAAAAAAATTATGTTCAAGAACAGTTTGGACCCGAAGACTTGTTGCAAAAACCAATTTCATAAACGCGACAGCTGCGACAGTGGTACAGACCGACAGCTGTTACATATTATATTTCTACTGAAGATAAGCGAACAATTTTGCCATTTTCCATTAAAATCGAAGCAGAATGGTTTTTCAAATAACCGTCGACGGACGATTAAAAAAATTTTATAAATAAGCAAAAATAAAACCCTCTCACTATACTCTCAAATGATTGATGATTATTGTATTATTACCCATAAACCCACGTCTGCGCACATATGTAATTAAATTTTTGGTTGACCTGTATTAAAAACCTGAACACTAAAATATTCTCAAAACGCGTTTGTAACATTTGTCACGAAAGCTAACTAACCGGTTCTGCGTTTAATCGTTTCGAGGACGTAACGACAACGTAATTAATCAAAAAACAATTCAAAAGTGGTTTTGCTCGAATACTCAATTTGTCTTACGAAAAGTGCCTGACCAGTATAAAGTAAAGACGAGTAAGACGGAAAATTTCTACGTTTTATTAGTCTAAAAACAACTTCCTCAGCTAACTTTTAAGGTTACAAAAAAAATTTCGTTATCTCTCTTTGTTCTCTCATTAAAAACTAATGAGAGCATCGATTACGGAAAAGCTTACAGCGTTTAGCAAACGAAATTCGAAACCAGCCGCAAACAACCGAAATATGGTGTAAGACCAGCCATTTCAGTGATCATTGTTATTACGTAACATTTTAAGTGAATTTACTAAGGTTAAATAAAGGTTTCATTCGAGTTGACACTTTTTACTATTTTCTATTGAGGTTGAATTTCATCCAGTTGCGAAAACTTGTTTCCTCAAAAAGAGAATCGTACCACTTTCGTCACCAATAAAAATCCAATCGAAACTTTTTAAAAAATGCGTTAGTAATTGAAGTACGGATTTCTACTCACCTTTTACGTAAACGAGTTTTTAATTTGTTCAAAAACGTATTCAACGATGAAATTTGTTTTTCAATAGTTAATGTAATACGATTTTTCCTCGAATGCATTAACGGAAACATCTAACAAAACCTCACGAGACTTCAAAACAACACTGAAGTACTTAAAATTATCGAACGAAAACAAAAACAAGAAAACACTTTCGAAACAGATAGAGAACAAAAGCGACGATAAATAATTATCAAGAAAGCTTTTTCCCTCACCGCGAAAAATCTGAGATACTAACAATCGGAACGTCCAAGGGAGAACAACCGACGACGCCGTCGTCGTTGTCGTCGACGTTGTTGTTGTTGTAAAATCCTCGCGACATAAAGAAATCATCATTTACGATGCTATTGAATTCGAAAACGGTTACAAATTCGAAAACGGTTACAAATTCGAAACGAAATTGCATCTTAATTAGATCGACGATTGAAAGAAAAACAAAACAAGGGCTCGAAACGTAAAATGGTCATTATTTGCACGCGAGTGAGCAATTTTTCGTACATGAAAACTCTTCTAAACGCCACCTTCGTCGTCGTACGTCGCCCAAAAAAAGTTTGACATTGACAAAACGACTGAATTATGACGAAGGACATGCCATGGTATGAAATGGCTTTCCGACCAACGACGACGTACATATGTTGAGCCATTCATACAGCAAACAACAAACGCCCAATATTCCTTCCTTACATGTTCATACACGCGGCAATAAAACGGCTTCTACGGTCAAACGAAACGATCATTTTTGCGAAACACCAATAAAATACGATCCATTGGTTTTCGTTCCTAACAACAGCGCGACTATTAGCTCAAACAAACAGCAAACTAGCTCGGAAATTAATGTAAAGAGGAAATTCCAAGAGGAAGAATCACAATATCCTGTCATAGAAGTTGAGCAATGAAAAAGAGCAAATATTAAATGAAATACGTAAGAAGAGCTTACGTTTTGATTTTTGTTTACAAATACAATGGCGTAAGTCAAATTATTCGTCTAGAGTGAACACAAACCCCTGTTCCTATTCAATCATCGTCGTCGATCACTTTTCGGATGCAAATGATTGCTTTTCAAACCAACGTCATGTTTTATTGAAAGTGACCAGGCGAAACAAATTACCCATCGAGAAAATGACCAACAAGCCCGAGGGATATGAGGATTTGGAGTCGACGAACCGACGGGTTCAATCCCTTACAATAAACGTTGGGGGTCGAAAAATAAATAAACAAAATCCTCGCGGTATTAATAACGGTCGGTATGCATCGAGAAAAAACATACTTTAGACGTGAGCCATACTCCTAATGGTTTATTTGTTGTAGTTCTCGCGACTTTTTTTCTATTTGATTACCGTCGACAATTAATGAGGGTCGAGTGAGGCTCAATGACGAAAGAAAGAGGAATGTGTTTGTATCTCATTATTTCGAAACGGAAAAGTGTTCGTTACATACGTGATAAGAACCAGAATTTAATTGAACGCAAATAATTACCTGATACTGAACTAACGTCGATGATATGGACAATCATCAGCACGAAATAATAAACGATGACGAATGCACTCGAAAAGAACCCATTTGCGACATTATTAACGTCCAAAACGCACTTAAAGGCGTTCAATACGACGGCGGACCGGAGAAAGATAAAAACAAAAACGGAAATTCGACTGCCACTTCGGATCGGGGAAAAAGGTCTTTGATTAGGAAAACAAGACCCGGCGCACGTTCTAACGGGCTCAAAAATGATGCGATTCCAACAATGGAACGTTTTGCTTAACGATCAATTTAGTTTCGAGATCAATTGACCGCGAGGATTGTGTTCCTTCTTTCAAATGAATTGAAGAAGAACTCGGATGATATCTTTGGTCCGAGTATTCTCGTGAAGCGGGCGGCGGTGGGAAGTGAAACGAAAAGGGAGTCGGAAAATATAGTTTCTCAAGATGCTTTCACGTAGGGCACAACGAATTAGTTTAGTTTCTCCAACAAGGACGTCTGGAGAGGATGAAACTTGAATTTTAATGTTAATCAATGGACGAAACGACGAACGACGACGAAGAACGTTGTAGAACTTTGTAATGAAATAAAATTTAAAAAGTTTTTAAAAATCCCAACATACGTTACGTCGGTAAGTACTACAACAAAAACTGCAAAACTAGTTTTTTACGAGACGAAATGAAAAATGACTCAGTAGAGGTAACAAAAAACACAAAATCGTACCGTTTTTCCATTGGAACAACAGCGTTTTAACCAAGTACACTTTTGGATCTCTTTCCAGAAAGTTCAAAGACGACTTTTTGTTTCAGTTCAATCTTGTCGAGTCAAAGTTCTACGATGACGATCACGCGCTTTTTTGCAACACTAATCGGACAAACGACTTCGCAGAAAAAAGTTCGAGATAGAAAAGACAGGAGAACGTTTCTCGTGTCTCAAACAATTCAGTCGGGTCATCTTCCGACTTCGTGACGATTGGCCACTTGAAAAATCGTTCGTATTTTTCCGAGGTAAATTTTTATTCCAAGCACTTTTCGTTGCGTATCCGGAACGGGCATTAATAGTATCAAAAGCGTAACGTTTTAGGATCAGCGAAAATTGGTACTCTGGCCGGGCTACATTTCACATCGAAAACGGAAGAAAATTTTTTCTATATAAAGTAATCCAACACACAATCCATCTTTCTTTGTTCAAAGTGAGTGTAAGTAAAAAGTTTCCCCCAACTTGTACCACTTTTCCTCGAGTTATTGAGAGAAATGCGTGTCCAAAGAAAGTGCGAAACGATATCGTATGTCGCTACACTTGGGACAATATGAAAAAATTGTCATTTCCTCCAATGCGTGAAAACAAGGCCAAATCAGAAGAATCGAGGCCGAAACCTTTGCAAGACGTGTCGAATTGAGTTACGAATGAGTGACTTTACTATATCACACTCGTAATCATTTTTTATCATGTGTATTATAGCAAGATCGACACCTGTGTAACCGAATTTTTAGCACATTCTTTACGGAAAGTCTGTCAGTTTCATAATTGCACCGTTTTTTTTACTTACTTTCTTGGACACTTTTTCAAGATCTTAGAAGATTAAGGACGTCAAAAGAAATTGCACCAAGTAGGAACTAATAAATAGAACCAAAAAAGTTTTATAATGACCTGAAACCTAGTTCCCACCATGCGTAACATTTTTAAAAGTTGAACACAAAATGATGAATAAAAGTTTCCAATTTAATCCCAAAGAGAGAACTGTAACCAACCTATCTAATCCAGCCATGAAATAGTCCGGGGATGAATTCGACGAATAATACATCTTATACGAATGATAAGATTTGTAGCCGTTTCCGAGAATATTCTCCATGTGATCACGTACAGTTTGATTTCAGGACGCAATATAACACAGTAACAAACAATAAATACAAAAAAATTTCAGTCACCTGGTCCAAGAGTTAGGTCCGGTTATGAGTTTTACTCGTATGTTGTTTTTAAAAAATTCCAGTTATCCATAAACAGTCGTCACCGACACGATACTAGTCAGGCAATAAAAGAGCCAGTGGAGAATAGGTATGAAGGACCTTTTAGAGATCACATGAAGTATTACAATAGTTTGTCAAACGGATCTTTTGTTTGATCAAATTTGTCACTTTAGCTAAACAATGACGACAAATTTTCCGTCTTCGGAAACAGCTGACAATTCGTTTTGCGTAAACACACATAGTACATTATTTATTTACGCTTTTTTGTCTCAACTCAAATATGTTCAGACATTAAAGGCATAGATAAAAGTTGTTTGTGACGCACTTTTTCATAGAAAAAAGGAGCCGACGGGAAAGCGAAAGGAACTAAAAATAATTTCAGGAAACGAGAAACTTTGACGAAACTTTTATTTTCGAATCATAAAAAAGATGTTCCGAAAGTAAAATCCAGTAAACCTCACGAAAGTAAAAACGTATCGATTAAACTGTTACTGTACTTTTAAAAAAGTCACCAAAAGGCACGAGCAGGTGACTTTCACACGCGATACATGCTTTTTATTTGTTACGAGTCAGTGACTCGTTGTACCATCTTGAAAACAAATATTATTGAAAATGTTTTTCAAACAAAAAAATTACACCAGTCATATTTTATGAACCATAAGAAAACATGCCTTTTTAACCTACAATGCAAGTAATCGTTATGGATAGGTTCTTTTTTGAATCTTATACTTATATAGATGAAATCAAAAACATGCAATCATCTCAAAAGGTATAGCAATATGCTCAAAACATTAGCAATTTGGAAATGTAGAAAGCTGTTGTTTATGGTAACGAAGCAAGAATAAATTCTAGTAAACTAGTTAAAAGATGTTTCAAAAACATTACTAATTGCCTCCGCTCGTCGTGTCATTTCGGTGGCAATAACAACAAACCAATTGTTCGTCGTCGATGAATTTTAAATCGCTTAGATCCAAACCGACAAATGTATCTTTATAGTCGTCGCTCTGGTTCGAATTATCGTTAATATTATTAGAAACGAGTTCCATATTTTTCGTTTTCTACGTATAATTTTCCTCCACCTTCTGCTCGTCTCTATGCGTATGCTATATCGCATTAGATCACATTTGGATGCATTTTTAGCTGCGAAAAAATAAATATTTTTCAGATTCTTCATCGTCAGACATTCGCCAAAAGCGATAAGTGTGAATCAATAGAAAAATTATCCAGATGAAAACGTTTTTCAATTTTTTTTTCTGCCATTATTTCATTCACATTGGTTTCTGCAACGTTGAGCAGTAGTTAGAGTCACAAGTGTCTCACTCGAGAATCTATTTTATCCCACTTTTCGAAGTTCAAATAACTTTTTTCGTCATACCTGAACCGCTAAACGTATAAAATAGAGGAAAATGCTAAACAATCCTCCAATTTAACATGGCAACCCAAAAACCGATCGTACGTTTTTCTTTCCGGTCGTTAGTTATGAAACCATAATTTTTCAAGCGGATTGAACTGACAGAAGAAACATTACACGTTCGTAAAACGTTTCGCGAAATTGGCAAAGAAATTTTATGCGTTTAACAGCTGCTAAGCATAAAAGTTTTTCGAATGAATATTTTCAAAAGCGAAGCATTACTGGATGTAGCATGGTCGGAAAGTTGTAAAAACATGATCAATGATTATTACTTCGGCTTGGATAGTTAACCATAAACACAAACTGAACTCAGCCTCGGCAAATGTTTGTAAACTTTTCCGCTGGCTTTCATGCGAAGGAGTAATCACTTTTTGTGAGAAAGACTTCAAAAGAGCGTTAAAACCAGAACGAACTTTCCTTCTCTAAAACTATACAAATTTTAAAGAACCTGTTTAATAAAACTTTTGCGAAGTAAAGTTTCAGTTGAATCATTTTTTGTTGCTCTATGCATTGCTTTGAAACGTAAAAAAGTTTTTAATTGAATTTTTAATTTTAAAAGCAAGCTATGTTTTCATTATTATCCTGAAAAATGACAGAAAAACCAATATCACATTACGATTTGCAAAATTAAAGAGAACATTTTGCGGTTGTGTCGTGCAATCGTTTTACTAAAATGCCTCCAAAACTAACTTCTAATGATTCATTACTGTCGTATCCATCAACTTATTTGTATTTAACAGCGGGAATAGTTTTATCGGCGTCATTAATATTTACGATAATTTTATGCAATTCGTGCATCAAGAAATCGGCTCGAAATAAAAACAGTTCGCAATATAAACAAAGTACGGGTTTCCAATACAATTCTAATTCTGGATTCGGTCCATCGGTATCGTCGAGCAATTATCCGTCAGCCCATTCAAAAATATCGTTCAAAAATCAATCTAAAGTTAAACAAAAATCGATTGTGATCAAATCGGCACGTGCATCAAGCACGATTAAATTGTCGTTTAAAAGCAATTAATTTTGTCATATTAATTTCTACTTTCAGAAGTAACGGACGTTGCGACAAAAGTTAATTCGATAAATGGTGGTAACGGAGGCAAAGCGGCTCCAAAAAACGTTTCGAAAATTGTTAATCCTTCTTCAGTGGGTAATCTTGTTAACGAGAGAAAAGTAGTTACAAAAAACATTGTGACAAACGCTAATTTAACGATGGCACCGAAAGGTTACGCGAGTAAAATTGCTAAAATTAATAAAAGTCTGCGTGTCGAAGTTCCGCCGAAAAACGGACCCGGAGAAAGTGTGAATTTGTCCGATAAAACAGAATACCAGATACCGAAAACGATGGATTTTTAAGAAAATAGTGATCGATTATTATTGCTATAACAGTGTCTTTAAATAAATGCGCGATGTTTTTTTTTATGTTTCAACTATCGAATAAAAAAACTTCGTAAAATTGCCTTGCAAAATTATAAAGTTATACCTTCTTGAACGGTTTGATTTCTTCAATATTTTTTTTGCAGCTTTCGTGGATTTAAAATTGAACTAATTTTTCCCGATTTCTAAGAACTGTCACATAGAGCAATAAAATGATGAAATCGGTTCCTCCCAAGAAATCTACTGAGTGGTAATCATGAAAAAAATTTACTGAACTCAAAAAGTCGACATAACAAAATTGGTCATATCTATTGCTTTACATTTTTTGTAGTAATATTAGGTATTTTGAAATGCTTGTTGTGAGCATTTACAAAACGTGATTGAGCAAACGATATTTATCGATTTACAAATTCCTTCGTAGAAAGATCAACCACGAATAACGAGTCACGTATTAACAAATTGTCAATTTAGTTATTTTGTTCAGAAGAAACGCTGAAGGTCCATATCATGACAAAACAAATCGAATTGAGGAATCAGTTTGAAATCATTTGATCGGAGAAAAAACACAATCCTTCGTTTCGAATGTAACCAACTTTAACCTGTCATAAAAAAAACGTATGCAACTTGGTTTAACACATTGACGACAATGTGGCCCACGGGTGGGCCACACTTTTTTGGTCATGTGGGACAATGTGGCCCACCGGTGGGCCACACCAACGATCAGCAATAAAACGCGTTTGTCCCACGTGCGAGAAAACAAAAAATGAGCATTATCGTCAATGTGTTAAACATATTCTACGGTCTTGTACAATTTACCTGAAAGTCTAATGAGATAAAAATACAAATTGTCAGCGACCACACGATGTATGCAAAATAAAGGCTTCCAGTGATCGTACCAAATATACAGTAACAAACGAATAGCGGACTCATACATAACAAAAAATATAAAAAACGATGCTGTTCGTGTAACCATTTCGGGGATAAACTTGCTGTCAAACCAACTGATAACGGCGCAAGGAATGTTGGTGGAGGAAGGAAATTGAGATAATAATTTCGCATCACAAATCCGGTCAAGAGACTGCTGAACATTGTTGCAATCAGGGTAGTCTGAAAAATAAATACTAATAATTTAACTTTTGTGCATTTTTGCAAACAAAAATCTTACTGTATAACGCCAAACTTCTTTCAAATCATATTTTCGCAAAAATTGATAAATGAATCCAGGAATCAATGATAAAGCTGCTGAACAAAAATTGCCAAAAAACAAATCAACAAAAGGAAACAGAATTTCACGACCAATCACAAACGCCACAAGTGATACAAATTGGCAAAGACCCACCCACATGTACAAATCGAAAAATACTCTAAAAACAAAAAACGTTTCAATTTACTACTATTTCAGTATTATAACCTAGCCGATTTGCGTTTCGTAACAATTTCAATTCTCGAACTTATCATCCTGGAAATGATTTGCAAGAGGAAAGCGAAGAATTTTAAATGCTTGAACTTGAAATGAAAAATGGCTGCAAAAGAATAATAATAATGCATTGGTTTACTGAAATAATTTGCTTTCGTCCTCAATTGGAGAAAAATCTGAACCGTAAAGCAATACAGTATCAACGACAGACTGTAAAAACTGTGTTGCACGTGGAATCAAGCGAGAAATATCATCGACGGCAAAATCTTCTGGAAATCGTTCGATACGTTCTGACAAGTCGGCTTTCACTTTGCTGAAAATAAACTTATAATTATTGCCGACAAAATTTGAAAAAATGTGTATCGCAATTTGACATACTAAAATTGATTACGGTACGCTTCCTGGACAATGTTGATATCTGCCATAATAATACACACTAAAATCAGTTATACGGTTTTCACAAATTTTTGTAGGGTCAAGAGCTAACAGAAATTAAATGTTACGAATCTGCGGTTTGTTGGTGAAAAATGATTTTAACCCTAATCCGGTCACGTCGTGAGCCCCTATGTTTTGGCCACGTGGGGTCCATTGGACCCCATAGTAAAAAATTCTAATTTTTGCATTCAAGCAAGTGCTTAAGTGAAAAATTACTGTTTATATCGACTCCAAGGTTAAACCTTTCATCAATTATCATTAGGTTATTTGAAATCTACTCGAGGATTACGTGAAATAGGGATGTGCTACCCTTCATACGGGTGGAGATTTCAGACTGTAAATATCGCTTGGGGTCCAATAGACCCCACGTGCCCGGATTAGGGTTAAACTGAATCCTACCTGTGAAATATGACTAGTACAATAGAAGGGTTAATTCAGCAAGAAATCATTTTAATGCGATTTTGTCAACAATAAATGTCTAAAGTGAACTTAAAAACTAAAAATAAAATTCCAAACGATGCTGCTAAGATATTCATGGGTGTAAAACCATTCCTTTCCCTTTTATAAAGTGGACTTCCAATATTCTTCTCATGACCCATTCTTAATCACTGTCCCAACTTTATAGCATTTTGAAGTACTATTCTTCAATGAAACAAAATTTTTTCAGAATCATACATATAAACGACTAAAACGAACATTTCGTGAAAAATCTAGAGGGATTTGTTATGAAACGTCTAGAGGGATTTGTGAATGATCAATCGTGAAATTAATTTTGAAAAATGTAATGAAGATCTTGTTCATGGTTTCTACTCCTATGGATTTCTAAGCATGGTTTCTAAAAGCCCGTATTTTTCACATAAGGTTTAATTTCTCTTTTTTCTTTTTAAGTTCTTTTTAAGGTAAAAATAAACGAAAATTTTATTCGGTAGTGTATTACATGTAAATATTGCGTTTTTTGTTTATTCCTTTTCAATAAATTTGGTTAATTTACCAATACAAAAAAATTTTTTCAGTCAGTCCATGTTCTATCCTTCAAAACGAGTGTTTATTATTTAGGCTAGCAAGTACGTCATTCAGAGTTGAATCTGAATATTTAAACGTGTGCGCATGAAAAATTTGCTTTTTTCGAAACGCGGGGAAGTTTTTTTTTTTATTTTCATTTTCAACGTAGTAATAAAAATTGAAACAAAAGAGGAAGAATTGTGTATTGAAGTAAAAAAGGAAAATAAATAGTTGTGCAATATGGTTTTGCGTGTCATTTAATCGAAAGTTTTACACTAATTTGATATAATAATTTCTATAGTTTAATTAGACCGGACTAACAGTAAACTTATTTTATCCAAAATTTCAGCAATTTTTTAAATATATCATTTCAAAACAAGAACAAAATGTGTTCATTTCCATTTCGAAAAAGAACCAGGCTTGTTCATCTTTAAATCGAATATGAATTCAAAACTAACTCAACCATTTTAGCTAGCCGCCCACGCAATAAATCTACGTCACTTGGTTTCGTTTAAGGGGCATTCCCGTCCTTAAACTTTGCCTGATGGACGGCGATCCGATCGAATTGAGTTTTCACGACGTTTGTCTACGAGAATCCGATGTGCAACTCATACGCGGGCCGTTTTGGTTCAACGATACGTTAATTTCGTTTGGTTTCGAATATTTTCGTCACATTCAATTTTTAGCGCAGGAAAGTAGTAAAAAAATTTGTTTCGTTACGCCCGACATTGTACAATTAGCGAAGTTTTACGACGCGGACGATTTAACGCCGATAGTCGAAGCTTTGAATTGGCGAGAAAAGGAACTGATTATGTTTCCAATAAACGACAATTCATCATCGACTGAAGCCGGTGGATCGCACTGGTCGTTGCTAGTTTATCGAAAAATCAACGATTCGTTTGAACATTTCGATTCAAGTTCCGGATCTGCGAATTACAAAGTAGCCGTTCAAGTGGCTCGCATAGTTCATCCGATCGTCGTTCGACAAAACAAGAAGAAACCGAAAGTTACCAATGTGAATTGTCCTCAGCAACAAAACGGTTACGACTGCGGCGTGTATTTGCTCGTTTTTGCCGAATGCGTAGCCAAAAATTACGTCGACGGACGAAATTCAACGCCCACCTTTCATCATATCAGGCAGGACGACGTCGCAAAATATCGTCGAAATTTAGTTGAAATCATTAAAACATTGAAAAATACATAATTAGGAATGAAAATTCAGTCGATTCGTTTGTGTCTGTAATCGTTTATTTGCTGTGATCTCATGTGGATATGCGAGCTTTTATCAAATTTACGAAGACCACTTTTATTTATTATCCTAGCACTATTTTATTGTATGTTAGAAGTTGAATCGAACAAAATATGCTACGTACATCGAATTCGCTGTTGTAGTTTCGAAAAGATTTAGACATCATAAATTTGGTTGTCACTGCGATTTCAGTTTTATATATTATTTGGTGTATTATGCAGATTATTGTATTTTTATTTATCTAAAACGGCTAATATAGAGACTTATCTAGAAAACGCAGGATAAACAGCTACAAAGATAGCAATTCATGAAAACAGACACATAATGACTATAGCTGAGGCTATAATTTTTTACGTCAAAGTTATTTGATTTCAAGCGTCGTTCGTCGTATTATCGATGAATGCCAAATATTCTCGGCCGATTCCTAAAGCGCATATGCTCGTCAATAAACCGAAAGCGGCTCGAACGAACGTATTCGGCGGTAAAATTTGTTTCGTAACCGCCCAAATTAGAACGCTTCCGAAATTAAACACGACAGCAACGTAGACACTGTACATTATTCGAGAATTGTGCGACAATCTTTGCAAGTGCCTTCTGTAATAAACATACAGACCGACGCCGAAATGGGCGTTAAAAAGCAACGCGTTGGATATCGCTAAATCGCATTGAGGAAAATTTCTATAAATATAAGTATTACAAAATTAGCATAGGCACACACATACAAGGTATAGTCGCTCCATGCTTAAGAGTTATGTTTCAACAAATAGCAACGTTTATACATAATTGAGGCAAGTTTTATGACTTTTCATCTCTTACTCTGGTAACAAATGAGGATTCAACGTATGAATTGCGAAAAGCGAATGGCTAATTGCGCCTCCCAATGGTAAATAATGCTGGACAAATGATTTCGAGTTAACCGGAGGAAAATATCTTCTTAAACTCTCGGCCATAACTGCTTGATTAATTGATACTACTGCAAAAATACGTTACGTCTTTCAAAATCGAGAAAATAAATTGCTTTTCGAGTTTCGTAGAATTGTTTAGAAATTTTGCAAGATTGATGGGGTAAAACTGCATTAAATTTGTTTTACTTGACTGAAGTAGTGCTGAACTTGATCACATTGGCGCCAAACTACAAATCCTATAAGGCTAATAGTAAAATATTTCTTTCAAACATAGTTTATCGGTTTAACCTCACAAACGATTAATTAACGCGGATACTTCCTACCACGGTTCCATATTTTATATTTAAGCATTTAAATCAAGTTGTTTTTCTTGCTTATAGCTCAGCTAACATCAAATACAAATAAGGCAAGGTGTAGACTGGTACATGAGCAATAAAAAGTCTCACAACGGATGAAAGGAAGGGTATTTTATTGTACCCTCGACACAACATGTCAGCTGAATATCTGCTGGTATTTTGTATATTTTTCAATCTGTTGATGCACGTTAATTGTTTCATAACGTGCCCAAATGATAATTATCGGTACCTCGATCGTCAAAATATATTTGCTATCGAAAACTATAATTCGTACGATGTATCGATTAAAGAAAAATTAGATGGACTCCAAATCGCCATGCCGAACTTGAAAAGTTTGATCTTGCGAAACGATTCGATCAGATTTATCGAACCAAAAACGTTCGAACGCATATCGAATCTGACCTGTTTGGATCTATCGAAGAATTATATATCGATTTTTAATGCATCCAGTTTTTTTGGATTAAGCAAATTATTAATACTTGTTTTGTCCAATAACAGGCTGAAAATTATTGAAAACGATCCGCCGGCGTTCCTCTATTTGGAAAGTTTAGAAATCTTGGATTTAAGTGATAACGAAATTGAAATCCTAAATTCCGATTCGTTCAAAGGTCTAGCAACCCTCAAGGATTTACATTTACAAAGCAACAAACTGAAAAGAATCGTTTCCCGATTTTTCGTGCATTTGCAAAACCTTCTACAGTTAAACGTTTCGCATAACCCTTTGGAAGATCTGAATATTCACGAAATTGAAAGTTTATTATCTTTATCAGCTGCTTCGACAAATCTTACAAGTGTACCACAAATTCCATCGAAATTGCGAATTCTTGATGTCCAGCAAAATAAGATTTCATCAGTGAATAACGAGGAAATGCGTCTCATGGCCAGTTTGAAAGATACTTATTTCAGTGGAAATCCATGGAATTGTACTTGTAATTTAACTAAGTTTTCAGTTTGGCTCAATATTTCAGAAACAGTGAACGATAAAAATCAACTACAATGCAAAGAACCGTTGCACATGCTGAATGAATTCGTTATTAACATTCACGCTGATTGTTCACAAAGTCAAATCTTTCAAAGTCAGTTAGTTTCCAAAATCCTTCCAGTAAATACAAAGTCGAAACAAATTAATGTGGAAAATATCGTGGCAACCAGTCGAAACAGTGACCTAACCAATTCAACAAATTGTTATTCCTCATCAGCTCCGATTTCACAAACACAGAAATGTGATACTGAACCAAAAAAATTCCAATGCTTATTATTCTCAATCCCGATTGGTATTGTGATCGGTGCGTGTCTATCACTTATTGGTAAGTTTTTTGTTCCAATTTGCAAGAAATTTTTTTTCTGAAACAAAGTGACAAATCAACGATCTTCAATCGATGCAAACGCGAATTCGTAAAAAAAGCCGTTTTGTTGCGTTAGCATCGGTGATATTCAATGCTAGTTTTATTTTGCAATTCTATCTTATCTTTTTGGAAAAAATTTTCGATTTTTGTCAATACTGAAAAACCCTATGTGCTAAAACAAAACAAACGGAATTACGTCAAAATTCAAGATGTACAATTGAAATTGCAAATATTTATTAATGCAATGCCGGACATCGAACTGGATGTCGAGAAATTTCATTATCAGATTGCAAGTTCCTCCATCTTTTTATTGGCCAAATGATATGAGTTGCTTTTCCATAAATCAGACCTTTAGCCAGCTAAGAAAAAACAATTACGGCTCGTAATGTTTCGTTGATAAGAACAAAACTGAACTCTTTAATCATTACTGGGCCGTAATCGTTACTATCAATGGAAACTTTTCCATTATCACCTTCGACCCAGCAATGACCTTTCGGAATCGAGATCAGATCTCCGCTTAAACTTCTAAAAATCAGTTAAAGTTACGAACATTAACTGATTCAATGCACTTTTTGCTCACCTTACGCATTCATTTTCGTCAGCGATAATTCGTTTAACATTTCTTTCCTTTGGTTTGTCTGGACGACTGAAAATAAAACAAAAAACACTGACAATTTTTATATTGTTTCGTTTCAAAGCGACGCGCAACGACGAGGAACGAAAACAAAATTAGTAAGCATTAGTCAAAATCGAAACACATATCGAAATTACAATAATCCCCCATCGAGTGACAAGGGTAAATGAATAAAAACGATAAACATCTGTTTTTATAAGGCGTGCGAACATCAATGAAAGCTCATTTCGTTCGGGATTTTCTCGTCTGTGAGGGTAGTCCGCGGATAGACTACTAGACGTTTTTGCGCTGTTTGAGACGTCCGAAACGACTTATTTAATGCATTTTTAATGTTGTTTATAACGGCAAAACGTGTTATTTCCCGATCCTTGAGAGAATAATATCGGTCGAAAGCATAATTTTCATTAGATTCGACGAGACTTAATTATCACCGCGGGAGAGGGGCATTTACTTATCCCTTTTCGCATCCACACCGATGAGTTTGTTTGCGAAAATATTTTACAGTGTTTGCGAAAAACGAAACCACGACGATGGTCATTTTCGTAGGGACTGTACAAGAGTTCGGTTTGTTCGAACACTCGTCGATTTTCCCAGGTACCGTTACAAAGAAATGGTATTATTATAAGAAGTCCGAAAAGCTTAACCGGCCAAGCACCTGAATATCAAATTACACTACGGATTATCCGCTCGAGTAGCCAACAGAAATGAACAATGAAGGTCGAGAACGGCGAGAATTCGGTTCGTTCTCGAAAATGATGTGATTCGATGACAGATGGCGAACGAATGAACGCCGATTATTGCTCTTTAAGGTCAATAAATGTCATAATCTTGAAACAGTTATTAAATATTAACAATGGTACCGAATCACCGAAAATGAAACCAAATTAGTGTACGAAACAAAATTAAATCTACTAATTGCCTCGTTGATTATGTACCACTAAAAGTGAAAATGTTAACCAATAAAAAATTTCACGACCTTTAGACAGTAGAATCGAAACTCTATAAAAAAAATTTTCAAAGTGCAGCGTTTAATCTTGAAGAAACGTTTCGCTTTTTGTTTTATCTTGCGTTTTGAAAAGCGAATCCTAACAACTTTCGTAAAAAATTAATCCATGTTTTGGAAAAGGCTTAGGATTTATCCGATTCGACGACGGCTATTAAGTTGAAGAGTCAACGGACGATATTAACGCTCCGACGAATTAGAACAATCAAATATGGCGACTAACCCACATTGACATTGTCAAGTTTTGGATGAGAAAAATGCCCGTACGGTTTATTGTGCGTTCGACAAAACCATTCGTATTTTTGTCTTCGTGGGATCTTTTTCCAAATGCACCTGCCTTTCGGGTCACCTGCAGAGTTTTCGTGAGAACGTTTCGACCGATTAGTCAACCCTTTAGGTGCCCGTTACTGGTCATCGAAAGAGACGGAGCGCGTCGAAACGTGAAACATAAAAAATACGTTTCTTTTTCCATTAAGTGTAAAAAACGAAAGTACATATTGCTAATACAAGCGGACAAAATAAATACGTACCACATCACGAACGGAGTCTTTGTCGGCGAAGATGAAAGAGAACTACCAAGCCAACGGCGTCACCGGCACCTTTTAAAGGTGTCATTTGCACAATTATTGGGCGTCACCGGCACCTTTTAGAGACTATAAATGCATTCGTGAAAATAAGACCGAAAGTGACGCCACGCGTAAGATCAAAGAACGCCTCCCGGTTGCTTTTACATGCATTTCGCTTGTCGCAATTTGCGTATTCAGTATTGACCTTGTTTTGTAATGCGACAAGCAAATTTTTTGTCAACCACTCAACCACATTTCGCAATTTCGATGAATCCCATCAGAATTTCGCACGAAATTCCCACGAAGCTCCGCAACGGCCCTTCGCCACCTGTCGTGTATACCGAGGCTATAGGAGGACGAAAATGGGAGTTTTTTCGTTTGCTTGACGAGCGAGGTCGTCGTCGTCGTCGCGTCGACGATTGTTTAACCAATTTTCATTGTTTCGTTAATGCTCCTCGGTAAACCCCTCGCCGAGTTCCACGTCCAATCGACACGAGTTTCCCACGCAACCCGTCGATCATCAAATCGGTCGCACTATAAGAACCGACCGTCACCGACGACGTCGTTCATTTTCGTTGCGATCAGTCGAACCGTAACGTCTCGCTGTCACTTTCCTTAGCTTTTTCTGCGATTCGACTCGCGATATACTTTGACCGTTTTTAAAACGAGTTAAAGTTTCATTTTTACTTAAAATGTTGTGCGTTATTGTAATCTTATTCATTGCCCAATTGGCGATTTCGCATTCGGTCCGACAACAAGCGCCGTCGGTCGAAAATACGTGGAAATTCGTAGACTGTCCAGAGAAATGTGAATGTGCGATGAAACTTTCGGAACATTTTCAAGCTCATTTACGAACCGTCGATTGCGCCGGTCAAGATCTTCTAGACTTTCCGTCGGAAGTTCCTCAAGACGTTCAAGTTTTATTATTGAGAGACAATAAAATCCGACACATTTTTGATAAGCCGTTATATCTTCACGACTTGGTCCACTTGGATTTGGCTCACAACTTGATCCGATCGCTCGGTCATGATAGTAGATTTCGCGAACTATACAACATGAAAGTGCTCGATTTGAGTCACAATCGTATTTCATCGTTGCGCGATTACGTTTTTCGTGGTTTGTTCAATTTGGAAGATCTCAATTTATCCGATAATCCGAT
This sequence comes from Prionchulus punctatus, assembly GCA_034698125.1. Taxonomy (NCBI): domain Eukaryota; kingdom Metazoa; phylum Nematoda; class Enoplea; order Mononchida; family Mononchidae; genus Prionchulus; species Prionchulus punctatus. The sequence continues at coordinate 1,470 of JAQGBA010000252.1, read as the reverse complement.
CTCGTCTGTGGCCGAAGATAGTTTCAAAGGTTTGCTTAAATTGGAAACGCTGCGTCTCAGTGGTAACCGTTTGGAGTACGTTCATCCGTCGTGGTGGACGAGCGTTAGAACTTTGTACAATCTATACTTGGATAGAAATCATTTCACATTTATCCAAAGCGAAGCGTTCAAAACGTTGCGAAACTTGCGACGTTTGGACCTCGGACGAAACAAAATTGGTCGCGTCAACGTTAAATCATTGCTTGGTTTGGAAAAACTCGAGAATCTACTTTTCGACTATAATTTACTGTCAACGGTACCTCGCGAAGCGTTTCAATACGTGAAATCGTCGTTGAAATCGTTGAATCTCAACAGAAATCCGATTCTAAAATTGAGCACCGACGATTTAGCTAATATGCTCAAATTGAAAGACGTTAGTTTGAATAATATGCAAAGATTGAAATTAGTCGAACGAGGCAGTTTCAAGAACTTGCCGGAACTTTTAGTCGTTGAATTACACGACAACCCTCACCTAAACTATTTAGACCCACTATCGTTCGTCAACACGCCGCAAATCAGTCATATTCTGTTGCATAATAACAACTTGACCGTTCTACACCGTCAAATTGTTGATTCGTCGCCAATTTTGGAAGAAATCAGTTTCTACGGTAATCCATTGGCGTGCGATTGTAATTCGAAATGGTTGAAAGAGTTTCTGACAGCGGAACGTTCGCACGCTCGACGAAATTTGGTTTTCCGCGACGCTGAGCGTATGGTTTGCGATTCGCCGTCGGAGCAAAAATTTAAACTTTTTTCGATTTTACGCGCCGACGATTTGTCCGATCATTGTGCGCCGACGATCGTTCAATTGTTCAATACGTCAAACGTGCGGAAATCGGGCGAAGATATCGTTTACGATTGTAGAAGCGTCGGCGTACCGACGCCCAAGATAACTTGGTTGGATCCGAATGGATCGCCGATCACGTCCAGTACGTATCATCCGAGGCGAATGTTATTGAACGGCGATTCGTTAATCGTTCGTCGCGTTCAACCCGAAGATGCCGGCCGATATACGTGCGTCGCCGAAAACGAAAACGGTCGAACCGTAGTTCATACGAATTTGAACGTGACGTCGATACAGATCGAACTGTCGGTGCGCGCCGTTACCGATAACGGCGCCACGCTTCGATGGAACGGCGCCGATATGGAACATCAAGTGTTTCAAATTTTGTACCGTTCCACCGAATCGGCATCGCAACGACGACACGATTACGCCGGCACGGTGGCGTCGATCATGAAAAGTTACCGATTAGAAAACTTGCAATCGAACACCGAATACGAAGCGTGTATCGCGTTCAAGGACGATTTCGACGTTGTCGTTCACATTTCGTGCGTTCAATTTCAAACGAAACACTCCGAAATGGCTCACGTACGAATCGAGCGCACGTCGAACGTGGCGATCGGCGTCGCTTTGGGCATCGTAGTATCGAT
>JAQGBA010000251.1:0-46962 GCA_034698125.1 Prionchulus punctatus | reverse complement strand
AAAATATTGCAAATGTAGTTCATTTGACAATCCGACAAACTTGATAACCGACATATTTTAGCTTGGAACGGATTATGCCGGACTATCAAGGGTAAACTTTACTTAAAAAATCATGGACCAATACAGTTTGGGTTCATTTTATCATAAGCTTCTCTGTGAGAAAGTTTGAATTTTAAGAATACAAATAAGTTAGCCGTTCAATTCTTCGAACACGGGCACCAATTAAAGCGACGTTGGTTGTGGTGAACAAAAGTAAATTTGAAACTTCGTATTCGGTATCGCGGTCACCTCAAGTTACTTTCAAAGAGCAACTTATTAAGTTTGTTTAAGCGTAACCTGTCGACCAGGATTGCATAATCTGCTAAACAGAAGTAAGTTTTGAAGCGGATCACTTCAGCAATAAATGCGGTTAATGTTCGAATAGTTTTAATTTTTGCCATTTATCCTGTTTTATGTAAACGCAAGCTAAGCATTTGTCAAGTGCAATTCATTGACCCACCAGTTTTACAGTTGTGGTTAGTTGTACAAATACCAATCGTGTTTTTAATAGTAAAATGTAACTGTACGTTAAAAATAGATGCGTTTTTTTAAAAGGAACCGAAATAAAACGAGACAAACAGTAAACTTAGAAAAACAACCAACAATGTCGCAAAAATGGAAAATACTTATTTTCCCGAACGGATTGTAAAAAAAACATTTCATAAGCTGTTTTTCAACGATTTACGAAAATTACATTTGCGCCTGTTAGGGTCATTTAAGACCATGACAAGTGTATTTTTCAGTTTGTTTTTTAACTGTCATGAAAAGACTGACCAGTCAATCCATTTTGCTAAAAACGAACCTACACCTCGCACGAAAATTTGACAACTGTTTTTTTAATATTTTAAAAATCGGCTCGCAGATTTTTCTTCTTTCAAATAACAACAAATCAAAGTCCAATAAAAAATTTTTGTGTGGAACCCAACCATGGAGAAAAATGTTTGCTTTCATGTGTTCGGTTTTACAATAGCAAGCGATTTTACGGTAATCGTGTCGTTAAAAAGTGAAATGTAAAACACGAAACGTACGTCGGCTCAGTTTCAGGTCGACAATTATTCAAAAGGCGTGTCACTCGAGCGGTTACAGTAACGTTTTTAATCTTCAATGGATCATTTTTGGTTTCGCATTATTGAAAACGTGTGGCGCCGTCCGAAACAACATTTCAGGTCTGAAAATACCGGTATTGAAAACGCTATTGGAAACGTGGTTTCATTGGTCAAATCGACCGTAGCCGGTTCACGAAGAGGTTCAAAATCCGGCGGATGGACGTCTAGCTCCATTGAACCTCCTACCGTGGGCTCCATTGAAGGAGGGCAAAAAGTGGCGAGTAAACAAACCTCCGGTTTGTAACGGGCGGCGGATTTCTGTATAAACGCGTTCCGCAAATGCACATCGGCAAATTAGCGACTTAAGGGTCTTGTACACATTACATCATCGTTCTAATCTAGTACAAAGAGCGGCTCGCGACCGACATACAGCCAGTGTTCGAAAAGTTTCCACTCGTCGACGGTTATAGTTTGAGCAGGGCTCTCGTCGTCGGCTAATTTCGCTGTAACAGGTCGACGGCTACCAACTTTTGTAGTATCCTTTGGATTTTGGATACCCTAGCCCGCGTCCTCAGCTTGAAACGTTCGTAGGTTGAATTTAGATTTACGTACCGTCCTATCTCCTCGTTTCGTATCTCCATTTTTGTCATACTCAAACCGACGACGATGCTCAACATTTGTTTGTGGTTAGTTGCCGCTTTCGTTCTGGGTAAAGCCATTTTCCTTTTGCATTGGAATCATTGTAGTAGCCGTAAAATTTATTTGCAGTTCAATGTGGTCCAGCTATTGAAGAAGCTGCAAAAGAGGATTTGGATTCATCAGCCATTCTGCCATTCGTCACATTCAGCGACGAAGACGTGTGGAAAGTGAAATTAGGCGACGTATGCCAATTGACCAGATTTCCATTACCAGCGAGTGAATCAGATAAATTTCTCGAATGCCTAAAGCCAAACTCGCCAGTTGATGATTGGCCATGGTAAGCAAAAAAAACCACCATGTAATGGCTTCGTGCGGTATTAGTCGAATTCTAACTCTTACACTCGTTGTGTAAGCTGATGTGTAAGATTGAGCCCTTTTCGCATAGCCGAGGGCAATCGCCAACCAATCGTAAACATCTTTTGCAAAGAAACATCTTCGATACAGTTCCCAACACTTGTTTGCAGCAGCTTTCGTTTTTTATCTAGCCGTCAACGTTTACTTAACACGAAAAGCTTACTTGAAAAATTTTTTTAAATGTAGTATGTACTCGATTTTTCAGTTCAGTGAAGGAAATTCGTTTTCTTCCAGCATAAAATCGTGCGCTTCTGTAAGCTTAAGCCATGAGTTCTGAAGAATTCTAGGAATTCTACATTTAATACATACTTCACTTGCGAATTTGAATAACGAGTATCGAGAAAGGTTTAACGTAACTTTTTATTTTTACAGGGCCGATAAAGGTTTATGGGTTATGAAACAGTGTATCGGTGGAACGGAATTTTATCCTCTTACGCGTTCTTGCAAATCAAAAAGATTCATTAGACGTCAACAAAGTTTGTGTCAAAACGCTATTCCTACACCTAACTATTGTCCGCAACCAACTTCTCAACCAGTAAACTAAACAATTTTTTGGTGACTATGGCGCCATAATTAATTTCATAATTTAAGATTGCTATTCAACCTATTCAACAACAAATGTCTTGTCAGTGCCCGCCAAATGTTCAAACTTGCGCTTGCCCGCAACCTCAAACGTCCGTTATTCAACCAACATCCATTCCTCAACCATCGGTGAACATTCAATTACTCTGCCAACAACAACCTCAAAATTCCATTTGCAACTGTCCACCAACTCAGCCAAACTGTCCAACAATTGCTCCACCGCAGCCATGTGCCTTAGGTAAGTGAAAGTTAAAGGTTACAGCTAATCTCTGAAAATTCGACAATTTGCAGCTACCGGCGGCGCTTCTAATGCTCAAGTTGGAGGTATTTGCAGTTGGATGTTGGCTCCGTTGGCGGCTGATCCATCGAATAACAAATGCTTTTTGCAATGTCATCCTGCGCCGAGTAACTTTTACTGCGGTCGTTGGGTTCGCATGCCTTGTCCGCCTGCAACCATTTTCGACGTCTCAGTTCAAGTTTGTGTTAATGATCCAAGTAAGCAATCAGTGGGTTGAATGAATCAGTTCGATTTCAGTGTTAGCACGTCGTATATTTTGCAGATAACATGCCGGGTCCAGTGAATCCTCAGCCTCAAAACCAAGGAGGCTGCAATTGTGGATGTCAATCAGGTACTAACATTGGTGCTTGCAATTCTCAAAACCAGTGTCCCGGTCAATCACAGTGCCAAGCCGCCGTTGCTCAGCCACCTGCAAATAACAATTGCAATCAGGCTTGCGGTAGCCAAGTTTCAGTGTGTTGCTACAATGGTCAAGGCGGCAAAAAATAGAAAGGCCTACCGAAAAAAAGAAGCTTACTGTAGCGAATCTCTTGTTGAATATAGTATACATAAATTCGTAACAATTTTTGACGTTTTTATTTTGGGGAAATCTAACTTGAAAAATATACTTATTAATAATCTCAAAAAATGTGCTTGCTTCACGAAAGTGCCTTGCATTCAATGCCATGAAATTTATCTTACATGTGATTGAATTAAAATGTCTTGTACATTGAAACATTATGTAATTGCACCCTATTGTGAAATGCAATAAAATTTGTTATCAAGCAAAAAACTATTTTATTGCTTTAAAATGGAAATCGAAGACTTGATTTTTCACTGTGAAGTAGCATTTCAAAAAACAAAAATTCTACGACGTATATAATACAAGTATAAACGAGGAAGTCACGCGTTAAATCAATGTTATGCGAATACTAAATAATAAATCCAATAAACGATATTAAAAAGAATAAATAAAGCTGGAAATAACCATCTACAATGCCAATCGATGCTGATCGCGATTTCTTTTTTGGTCCTTTTCTTTGGTAAATAATACGAAATACTTTTCCAAGTCCACTAAAACAGTTGTAATTTCGAAAACTTAGTTTTTCAAAATAATAAATGTAAAAAACTTAAAAACGTGTTTTCAAGGAAAGTTATACCTCATTATTGCAGTTTGCATCTTTCATTAACGATTTCAATTGAACGGCAACTTCTTGAGCTGACGGTCCATCTTCTTCCTCGTGTTGATCAGAAGTTTGACGCGATAAATAATTTACGATTGTAAACTCAATTAACACACCAAAAACGAAACCCAAACAAGCCTCCAACCAAATGTCAATCGCTTTCGCATAAGACACCTGAAGTTCAACAGATTTCAAATTTGCATTTCGCAGCAGAAAAGTTGAACATTTGTAAAAAACGGATTTTAGAATCGAAACTTTCAAAATTAAGTTTATTTATGATTGGATAAGAAATGCTGAATTTATATGTAAACTACTCTTCACCTGAGGTAATGATAGTCGAGCCGATGTTGCGTGAGTTGCCAATGTTAGCAAAGTTGTGATACATAAAGAAACGCGCCCTGGTACCGAATCGACGTCCAACCAAAACGAAAACCAACTAATAATTACGATTAATATCGTTGGAACGTAATTTTGCAAGATGTGATGCATTTGCTGCCTTCTCATTGTGAACATTGCTTTTACACAACTCCATTCACCTCAATAAGTAAATTACATTTAAAAAAAATCTTATCGTCCTCTTTCACAAAAACTTACCATAAACATATACTCCTGGACAATAAACCGCCCTAACGTCGTCGATTTCCATATCTGGCAGTTTTAATTGGTCGTTTAATATTATTGGATGATCCTTTCGCCACACAATTTGCAACTGCCCAGAGGTATACGCATCTACAAACAAAATATCTTTCTGATATAATTGTATAGTAACAATGAATAATCGGCAGATATATCGATTACAGCTTAGCATTCTTAAATCACAGTGTTGTGTGTCCATTGGATATTTGGCGAAATCCATGTTGCACAAAACTGTCAGTGATATCCTAAAAAGCGAATCGTTTTTTTTCATCTTTGTTTCTCATTTATAAACCGTGACCGTTTATTTCACCTCATATCGTAATGTAAAGTACCATTAGGAAATATCCATAACAAAAAATTAGGCGTCGTAACGTCGAACGTTTTAGCACTATTAGCGTTTGCGAAATATAAATCGGGATACCACATTTTAGCTAACAAGTCAGCATCTTTTATTAGAACCCGATCTTCACTATTGTGTATTAAACGATGGTCGATCCATTGTTGCTCGAGGTATATGTCGGTATCAAAATCCTGTCCAGAAAAAAACAAAAATCAGCATCGAAACACAATAAGATAACAACAAATTACCATAGTTTGTGCATGCAACGATGACATTCCCTCGATGTACATCCCAACTCTTACAAAAGTTGGTTTGTCTGAAACATGAGAATGTGTAATTAAACAAATTTTCATCCGAATTTAGTCCCATCGTTTTTTTCTTAGAAAAAACGTTTCAATGTGTTTTCAGATAGAAAACCGAAATCATTAAAAATGCTAATTTAACAATTCTTGATAAATTTTTGGTTATATACATAATGGATATCAATTAGTGAATGTGACGTTTTGATTTTAGCAGCACTTCGTTCAAGCCACAAGCTTTCAGTATTTTCTTTTTTGATCAAAACTAAGAAAAATTTGAAACAATTTTTTAACTCCATACTTTCTGCTTGAGTGGGTGTAAGGTGTTTGTTATAACGGGACCGATCGTTCAGAATTTCAATAATTTGTTCCGGCTCGGCTATCCTGCAAAAAATACACATTGAATAAAATGTAAATTATTCAGATTTTTCGTTTTGTAATGAAGAAAGTCTTTCCACTATTCGTTTCAGAATGCCGACTTTTGAAACTATTCCAAAAAAACAACTTTTTGAAACGTAGATGTGAAACATTTTGATTTCAGGTAAGTCTTTAAAGTCAAATTATATCTCACAAAGTGATCTGTGATTTTTTTCCATAAATATTTATCATTACCGAGTAGATTTGCTGCTACTAATTAATGTACAATAATAGAACATCAGCATATGAAATAATCCAATCGACATTTGATAATAACGTTAATCGACGCTCGTTTGAACACGTTCTTTGTAATTAAGTTAACAAATTTATTTAATAAACCGTCACGTTAAACACTTTAATCAACTTTCCATTGATAATTTTTTCTTGATTTGGTTTTGTTCATTGATGAAACGTGTGGCAACAAACATTAACAAGCCAAAGTTAGACCAAGTTGTGCGGAAAATTTTTATTACAAAACTACCATAAGGATTCGACGAGGAGGAACTTTTTTCAAAACACATCGGGTGGTTCTGCTCAATTATATAAGTTGTCACCTTGCGTTAGCGCGAGTTCAATATTGATAATCAATTATATGTATAAACTGTCCGTATTGTCGGGTGACTGGGACAAAAAAATGTTTCTCAATAATAGTGAATAGAAAGAATAAGAAAAAAGTTTGCTTGACTCTCGAAAGTCGACAAGAGAGAACACGCAAAATCAATGCGTTAAACCAGAGAAGAATAAAATTAAAAATTGCGTTTTTGAGATAATTGTATGTCGATACGTGGAAGGAAAAGTCTTATTGTTATAATCGTTTAAAAAACGCCCATAACGAACGAAATTTTAATTTTATCGAAAGAAAAGTTAATTCACAAATGCTTATTGAATATAAAACAGATAACTTTTGTGCATTATGTCATTCGAACTGTGTTTGATTTTCGTTCGCAATTTGATACATTATGTCACTGAACAAAAACAATAGTTTAGTGTTTCATCAGTATCTTCAACGTAGAACTATTTTAGAAAGCTAATTTTATTAATTATTCAACTTAGAAATAACAATAATATACGTACGTAAACCTGATTGTGAATTCCCTTTTTACAATCTAGCAAAGAAATAAATAATAGTTACATTTTGCAACACTTTAAAAACGATGAACCGATTCGGTCAAACCTTCAAAAAAACTGGAATGACATCACATATTAATAATTTTTTAATAGACTGTATAAATTTGGCAAATAATTAACAAGTATCTTTTTTACACTAAAGTGTATTGATTTCACCCACCGAGGTTTTCTTCGTAAATGGCGAGAAGCAAAACAATAACGAATCCTGCAAGTAGTCCAATATTCTGTAAAGCTGCTCCGGTATACCATGCAAGTGATGTCGCCGAGTCTTTTATTTCATGTAGCTGAAATAATAAAGTAAGGCTCATTTTAATTGTTTTAAGATTTAAATTGTTTTTAATGAATTAAAAGTGAAACAGAAAAATTACCATATGTACAAGTCCAACGTACAAAAATCCACCCGCTACTACGGCAAAAATCCATTTTCTGAAACCTTCTAACGAACCGGCTTCTATACCAACGTACAAACCCGCAAACGCAGTAAGGGCGGAAAGAAAATTTAAAAGCAGGGCTTTCTTGAAGCTCAAACCCGAATTCAGTAAAATTGCAAAATCGCCTAGAAACATAATATAACTGTCGTGATAAATGGGTCAGAAACTGCAAACGGGTCGAAAATAGCTAATTTCCTACCAACTTCGTGCGGAAGTTCGTGACAAACAACAGCGATACTTGTCGCTAAGCCTGAAGCCGAACCTGCCATAAAAGCTGCACCGATTGCTAAACCATCAGCAAAATTATGCAATCCATCGCCAACCAGAACGATAAATGCCACCGGTTTCAAACCTAAAAGACACAGATTAAACATATTTCAGTGTTATATTTACATTTCGACACCTTACCGCATATTAGATTTTCAGGTCGTGTTACAAATGATGGCGCTGCTGTTGTTGAAGATGCTGCGGACGGTGTTACAGGTTTATTTGGAGGTTTCATTTCAAGACAAATATGATTGGGCTCGTTACTCGATTGTTGACTGCCGTGACTATGTCCGTGCGCTGCAATATCGGCCACAGTAGCCAATGACTGAAAGATAGTGTCATGAAATGGATTCACATCGAAAAAATGCTGATGAGACGTTTACTTTGCAATGTTTAGCTGCTATTATCGAAAATACTTCAAATAAGTATAAAAAATAAAGTGAAGCTAATATGACACACATGATTGGAATATAAGCTTTTTCATCAGTTTCTTCATGGCCATGTCCGTGCTCATGATGTGAATCGGCACCGTGACCATGCACGCCTAAACACTAAAACATTTTTGTGATTAAAATATAATATTGCAGTCGTCTGAAAACTTGAATTTGCTTGCTATTTTTTAATCGTAAACTAGTTTTTGTTAAATATCAAACGAATGGCAAGGAATGAAATAAGTAAGTACAGGCGAACCAGCATAAAATAAACAACATAAAAAAAGTAATGTTTCCCAACGACACGATTTCAAAGCAAAACAATTTTCAGTACTATGCCGAAATAGGCACTTGAAAAACGCGAGCATGATGATTTTTGAAATAAGGTTGAATGTGGTGAAAATTATTTTTTATAAAGAAAAACGAAACAAAATATTTCAGGCAAAGTTTTACAGAAAATAGAAAATTTTGCATTTAAAAATGAATTTAAATTTGACTTTCAGAAAATAAATTTTATAAATTAAATTTGCAATTTATATTTGCAAGAAAAAGAGGAAGCAACAATAATTTGAGATGTAGTCTTGTAACTTTTATTCTTTACTTTCCACATGAGTCAGGTTAACCAGTTAACTTTGCTTATTGACAAAGTAATTTCATTCTCAACATAAAGTGCTTAAAATCCTAAAAATATCTTCAAAATAAAGCACGTAAATCAAAAAAATCAAATAAAAGCTGAATTAGAGGAGAATACTAAGGAAAAACTTTTTGAAACTCTGAGAAGGATTATAAGTTGTAATATAATATTGCATTTCACAGAATTAACCTAACCAATGCTACGAAGTAGCGTGCAAAAATTGTTTTAGTCAAAAGAGAATGGTACGAAAAACGTAGGTAAGTTTGATCAAAAAATTTACAACTGAAATTGTGTCAGAATCTTCTTCTTTAACTGTTCTTTAAACAATCTACGATAAAACTCTCGGTTGAAAAAAGTACATCTGTGATTTCAGAAAAATTTGCAATTGTCTCAAATTGTGATTCTCAGTCAAATACGTTTGTGAATGTTTTCAACTTTACGCAATTAAAAAGGAATTCGAAACATGAGTGAGAACTTTAGTAACTTTTTGCCGTTTTCAAAAAAAAAGAGTTCGTAAACACTGGATAAATGAACTTACACAACTTGAATTCGTAACGTCAAGTGCAGAAAATAATTGAATAATGGAGATGTGACGAGTATGGTGGCCCAAATAGTCTGAATGTTGCTTCACTTTTTTTTCTGCGATTTTTAAATATTTGCCACAAAAAGGTTTCGAAATTGTCATTTTTATGATTTTTTGCGATTTTTTAGATTTTTGGCGGTTTCGTTCGATTGTTGTCACGTAGAAAACGAAGGTATCAGGTTGGGAAAACGAAGATGTCACGTCGTAGTCATGTGGGGAAAACGAAGGTGCCACGTCGTTGTCAAGTGGGAATACGAAGGTGTCACGTGTACTTGAGGACGATATGCCTTCTTCGTTTTCCCTACCTGACGACGACATGACACCTTCATTTTCCTTATCTGACGACGACGTGACACCGTCGTTTTCCACGTGACAACAATCGAACGAAAATGTAAAAAACGCAAAACATTGTCAAAATGGGCAAAAACGTAGAAACAAAAAAGTGAAGAAACATTCAGACTGTTAGGGCCACCGTAGACAAGGATGCATAGACGTGAACAATTCGTTTCGCGTGCAAATTACATACCTCTGGTATTAAATGTAGCATTGCATCTGACGTCATAGTACCAACTGCCAAAGACATAAATAGAACTATGGCACCACGGTAAATGCTTTTATTATTTATGAACGGTAATATTCCCGCGCCGACCAGCGATAATAAAGAAACGATAAGAACTGATATTGTACCAAAAATGTATGCTACAAGGTTGAAAATTGTCAAAATGCAATAAAAAACGAGAAATAGATGGATGTCTTACCTTGGGTTCTATTGTTGGATGTTGAATTTGTCGCAAATGCTGAACTAACTAATTCCGAATCGTTATGTAGATCGTGGTCGTGGTCGTGGTCGTGGTCGTGGTCGTGCTCGTTAAGTTCATGCGAATATGCTATTTTCGTAAGCGAATAAAATAAAAGGCACACGTAACGGAATGGAATGACCATTGTAACCATTGCTGAAGAAAAAAGTCAAATATATTTCAGAAAAATTTATGCAAGCTGCAACACAATTGATAATTAATAACGAATAACGAACGATAAAGGGGAAGAAATAACAAACTTTACAAGCGGTCGCTTAGAAAATGGATAAGTTGGCAGTGAATTTGGATGAGAATTGAAAGCCAACTTTATGAAGAAAAAATAGACACACACTAGCTGAAAATGAAATGAGTCGACATAAGAGTAAAAACAACACGAAACGTCAACGCGACAACAATCGCACGGTTCTCTCGGTGACGAAACTGACTAATGGTAATCAAACACTTACGAAGAAAAATTTCCAAACACAACCCACAAACCCAAACAACCATGTTTCTTCAAGGCACACTGAAACTGTACTTTTTTGTTGACAATACGTGAGAAAGAGGCCAAAAACTTTCCTTAGTTTTTGGCCTCTTTTTAAAGGAATACCGAGCAGATTTTACAAAGCCATGTTGTCGCATATAACTTTCGAGTAAATTCTGAGAATTATACTTTTGCAGTAAATATCTGTCTTAAAGACATCATTGGCTCTAAATATCTAAACAAATTGTGACTCAAATTGTGACTCAAATGTCAAACAAATAAACCTAGAAAATGCCAACTCCTACTCGAAATCCTAATTTTGTACCTTCAAAAGTGCCGACACGGGCAGTCAGTCTGAGTCAAATAGCGTGGTGAAAAATTCCAGAATACAGTTCAGCGGAAGACGCAAACAATGTAGGAACGGTAAACAGAAATTTCTCTAGCCGTGAAAAATATTTAATTTCATTCAAAAAACTTTAGATGAGCTATTTGATCAGTAAATATTGTATATCACAAAAACTACGAACAAAATGGTACAGCAACAGGTTGCTAAAAAAGAGAAGTCGATACATAAATATGTATAAAAATTTTTGCGTGAATATCTGCCTACTCCTACGATATTGCGTACAAAATAACCAGTTTTTGGGGACAAGAGTAAAAACATTCGCAATTCCCATAAATGTTCGAAAACGTCACACAAACATATGAATATTTCTCTAAAGGCTATCGTCGCAACATACAGGTAATCCCCGTCAGAAACGTGTATGGTGAACTTTTGTAAAAGTGCATTGTTTGACAAATATTGCGAAATTAGTCTGAAAGAAAGTCTACCCCCAAGACATAGCGACCAAACGCCTGTCAGTGTCATACCAGACCAGACGTGGAGCAAATATCAATGGATAAAACGTCGGTTAAAGTGTTTTTTTAAGGAAACATTCATTGTGACTCAATTGGTACAGTTTAGTGTTCAACAAATGGTACCTACCTCAAGAACACACTTGTAAAAGTTTTAACGCATTATAACTTACCAAAATTTAGTTTGAAAATTCCAATTCGGGAAAATACAATGTTAGTAATTTGTTATTAATGCATGGGGGTTGCAAAAGTATACAATTTTTGCAAGTAGCCCTTTTTCACAAGTAGCCTCTGCAATGGAACTTCACTTAACACTGGATATAAGAATACACAGCATTTTGTGTTTGTTCCAGGAACACACAAAAGTTCATTTATTGTTAGCAGAAAAAAAGGTACATAGATTCATGGTTTTCTACTTTCAAGCCGTTCAGGCTAATTTGTACCGAGACATAGCTAAAATTAGACTGTGTTTCTATATTTGCTACTAAATGTTACTTTTCATCGCTTTTATTTATTCAAGTGAAAAAGTACACTAGTACAGAGTATAATGAGACAAACGGTAGCAGAAATACAAGTTTATCGAGTAATCACAATAAAATAAATATTTTGAGAAGTAGAAATTTATCCCGTCGCATTTTGAGTATGATTTGTTTGATTTCCTTGTGCAGGAGCATCGGCTTGACTAGCAGCAAATTTTGCCAATTTTTTATCGACCATTTGTCGAACGTATTTGTTAAATTCAGAGGGTGCGTGTGTAAACATATTAGCGGCCATATGATTAGCGGGCGAGTGAGGATTCGGGTGATCTAGCAATGTCTAGTAAGTACAAATAAGTTGCATAAATAAGTAGGCAAAACAAGTCCTATGATTTTCAAACCTTACTTGAACACAAAGTAAAACTTTAGATACATCATAAGTTGGCGACCATTTGCTCTGTAAGATGTCCATACAAATAAGTCCGTCTTGATATACTGCAACAATTACATGATTAGAAAGCTGTTTTTCAAAAGAGGCTCAATATATAATCAAAAGCAAACAATTACCGTTTGGATGAAACATTTCTTCCCTGAATCGAACTGTCGGTGCGTCAAAAGGATATTTCAGTGAAAAAGTCAAATTTAAGTGGAAAGTTCCGTTTTCGTACGGTGATTGAGGTGGTCTATAAACCTTATTACTCAGTAATTAAACTGACATTTGAAAAATGCATTTCAAAGTTTGGTACGTTACCCTGATATCACTGCATTCCAAACAAGTAGATTTTTCTCGTCAATAGGCTTTGCGTTTATTCCTGGTAACGGAAACTTCTGTAATCTAAAGCAGTCGAGGAAATTGAAAAACTGACTTATGTGTATTCATGAAAATATGCATAAAACTCAGCTCACTGTTTTAAATCGTTCATTAATCTTTGTTGAGCGTTAACCATTCTGTCAAACCAAGTCGTATTTAGCGTTATTATAAAACAAAAAACTATTTCTAATACGTGCATTACAGAAGACGACACTATTTTGTTAAAACAAATAAACTGTAAAGTTGTTTCCTTTAAGATCTTCATTTTATATACTGAAGATATGCACACTGAATTAAGAACATAGCTAAATTCTTAATTGCAACTTCGAAAACAATGCAATAAATCCCGAAAAACATCTTTCCAAACGGTTTTTCACGATTCCGTGACTTTTGAAACTATTTTTAACTTTGCATTTGGTCTTGTCATGTAATCAACAGTTTTTTCTGCTTATTTAGTTATTTAGTTTAATGAGTTTTCATTACCTTCTTTGTCCAATACGAGCACGGGATGGTTAACATGTAACTATTGGCTCTGATAAAAGTTTCGCAAAAAAGCGGCTCTTTTACTTGTATTGCGGCTAAAAGAATAACGCCAATAAATGGCAACCAAATAAAAAATATTTCTCAAAAACGCTATGAAACTGATTCAAATGTTGTATTTTATTGTAATAGTAAATCTATTTTAGAGTAACAATTACACATGTTCCAAGTTATCAGGTTTTGCTACGAGTTTTAGAGGTATAATTCTTTTTATCTCGTTTTGTCCCCTAATTTCCTTATTTCACTGAATTTGCGCTTTGACCAACATGGACACACAAGAATATTATCGGAGAAGTGCTCCTATTGGCTTGATAAAAAATATTTCGCAGAAGGCCATTAATAACAATAAACATATACATTTTGCTCATTTAATGCCATGAGATGGATTCAAGATGTTGTACTTTATTAAAATTATCCTACAGAATATTTTAGTGGAACAAATACGTTTACGGAAGTGCAATTACCGAGGAGGAGTGTTCACTTTTAAAGCGCTGCCTATAAAGTATTCGTTCGTTATACATCTCGGCCGTTTTATGCTACAATCGCCGTCGCCCTTGAGTAAAAGACGTGTTTGACAAATCAACTGAACTTTAGCACTTCCGTGAAATCTAATCGCTTGTCCGCGTATACCGGCTTCTATATCTGAAACGTATTCAACCGATTCGAATAAGAGTGGTTCCAGCGAACATCCCATTTCGTCCAATATTGGATAATCTAGTGATCGATCGTCGTTGACGATCGAACAATTGAAGACAGATAAACAATATGGAGCTTTTCCGTCGTCGGTAGGATGGCATTTTATTTGATGATAAACAGCTTCGCCGACTTCGGCGTTGATTATTGCTTCGCCGGTTGGTCCGTCTTTCAAAATTTTGTAATCGCAATTCGGTTCGGTTACCACGCCCAAGGCGGTGAGTGTAATTTCTGGCAATGAATCTTGTTTGGAATTGATTCGAATTCTAGTTCCAGGAGGAAGAG
The DNA here is from genome assembly GCA_034698125.1 of Prionchulus punctatus. NCBI lineage: Eukaryota > Metazoa > Nematoda > Enoplea > Mononchida > Mononchidae > Prionchulus > Prionchulus punctatus. Next base: position 32,674 of record JAQGBA010000251.1, on the reverse strand, counting down.
TGATATTTGATGGGGGTGGTAAAGCAACATGACAAGATGGTAACGTAAAAAATATCAACATAAATAACATTTTTAGGAAGGTAAATGTAAACGAGACAAGACAACAGTGATGCAGAACGTGTGTCGTGAATAAAATATCAAACGAGTGAATTTACGGCACCGATTCATTCCTGTTCTCATTAGAAACGGGTCAGGAGGGCAATGTGTCAAAGTTATGTCCTTGAAGACTATTATTTTCTTCGGTTATTCGAAAAATTGTTTAAAAAGAAGCTCAACTCCAAAGTTAATTGGTAACTTCAGTCTGTTGTGTATTTCAAAATATGTACAAACATTGTACATCACTCAATCGCTCTGCACCTATTATACGATTCGAATACTATAAAAAAATAAAAAAGATTTTTACTTTGTTAGTAAGGATCAAAAGTTCACAATAAGTAAGGAATCACACTTATGTTTCGATTAGTTTGCCCATTGATAGTTTTCAGTCTTCAAAACTTTTTTAAATAGTAGCGACATTTCATAACTGGAAGCCATTTTATTAAAGTTGTTAATGAAAATGCTTTCGGACACCCACCGATGTAATTCGGCCACATTCCATACTTTTGTTGCAGCGATAACAGAACCACGGTTATTCGTATGCGAATGAGGATCGATCACAGCGACAATTCTTCTTTGCGGTTGATAAACGAACAAAATGCAAGATTTAAATGCAATCATGGCCATGTACAAACTCGGCCAACTAAATAAAAGACAACATTACAATCGTTGTTTCCTGCTCATATCTTGTATAATACCTTCGCCGATTTGTTCCAATATGTGAGTCGTTTAGCGCGTCCCATGCTTCAATCGCCCGACATAAATCTGATTTTAAAACGTCGCTCAGCTTCTTTCTTGAGTTTGAGTAAAAGACTTTTAATTCGGTAAGCGGACTTTTGCACAAATCCAAAGCTGCAACAACGTTAAGCAAAACTTTTCGATTGGTCGCGTTTCTTCTTTCGGACTCGGTTTCCAACAAATGATTACCGTCTATAATGCTGTTCAGTAGGGAATTGACGATATTTGGATTCAAAATATTTTCTATGCTGAAATAATTTTCGTTCGTCTCGATATATTCCGCCATAATTAGTACAATTAGCGTACAAGCCGTACTTTCGTTTTGTCTGTCGAGGAATCGAGATTGACAAAAATCATATGGAAAATACCATTCGTAAACATAATTGCGAAATTCACCAACAATCTTCGGCAAAAAATCAGATGAATTATACAATGGCATAGTTAGTATGTCTTTTGAAATGAGAAAAGTAAGTGTAAAAAACAACGAGATTTTCAGTTTAAATCGTTCGGTATTTGTCTTACTTTACAATCTGCTTTCAATTACAAATTGCTGTTTATGAAAGAAGGAATGTTTAGGGACCGTACATAAATGACATCATCCAAATTTTTCAGACTCCACCTACCCTCCCCCTTGTCATCTCCGTCATCGTTGCCTCGACCCCCCCCCCTTAGCATGACATCATCATCGCCTACCCCCCCCTTTCACAAAAAAATTGCAACATTTTTTATTGTGAATAAAAAGTGTCCTTCACGAACATTTAACTTCATCTTAACTTTCAATATTCAAAATAGTACTCATTATCTGATAAGTCTCAGCATTATAAGTTCCTTTTCAAAGCGAAAAAACCCTTACGTTACGTATCACGGGCAATTGTTCAACTTCACTGTTCTCGAATGAATCAGAGACTTCGACCAATACTTTTAACTGAGGTAGACAGTCGTTCTACTCAATTAAAATCCTATTTTGAACAGACGATTGGTAAGGTTATCTAACGTTCCACAATTTTTCAAAACTTCAGTTCGTCTTCTGCCATCAACACAGGCTGTTACCTTAACAATATCCGTAATAACCTGATGGAGACCCGGATAAACGGATTCGGCACTCGGTCGATCGTGCCTGTTTGGGTACTGATAATCCGGCATCGGCAAGTCATCCTTGTCCTTTCTTCGCTTCTTACACGCAGCATCTCGATTTTGCGAAAGTCGTTTTAATCTCTTCTCAGTTTTCGTCTTTTTTTTCTCGAGGATTCTACTTTAAGTTGAGCTTCTTTAGAATAAAGTGGCGTTCCTTTCAACCTTTCAACCGCAACACTGTTGTAAGTTCATCATTTATGTTGGATAGCTGTTGACGGACTTCATTCTCAGCTCTTCGAGGCATCGTTGAAGTCAATTTTTTATCAATTTTCTGAAACACACGCCTAATCTAACGCATGTGCACACCTAAAACTAAAAAGTTGTCCTACTTCATCGACTTTGCATATTCTCCTCTATCTTTCTTGACTTTATTCCAAACGCCTTGGGCTCCTTTTAACTGTTTTTGTTTTGCAATATCTGGATAGGCTAATCGGTAAGCCTTAAATGCATCGTAATTAGGTTTTTCACTTTCCATATTTGTTTTCAAATCGTGCAAACAAAATTTATGTATGATTTATGCATGATATTTAATAGCAAACTTTTTCTTTTCCTGGCCAAAGGCGTTTTCATGAACCTTTAAGTCTGAGCAATTAACAGGTTCTAACATTCTATTATAAACTTACACCTCGATTCTAAGCATTTTTAAACGTACGTGTTTAAATTCTCGCTGAATGTGGTGTGAGGAACGATTTTATTTTTTCTACGTCTAAGTTCATGAACTATATATTATAATAAAAAAATTCATTGTCGTGAAGTTTTTAAATCAAAGCTCTTTTCCAAAAAAACTTCGAAAAGACAAAATTGCTTGAAAAACCTTTTAAATTAACTTGATACGTTGCCCGAACTTGTTGAAATTTGCTTTTCTTTGAAACCAACGGAAAATTCGTCGTGTTTACGGAGTTTTGATGATTTCAGAGTTCATTACAGTCTTTCGTTGTTAATATGAATTTGGATTTAATGATATTTATGTGAAAAAAACGAATATTTTGTTGGTTCCCGAATTTGCAAAATTTCACTGTTTTCTTTGAATTGATTTCGTTAAAGAAAAATGCGTTCTTGCGACGTTTTCCAGCAATGTCAAGAATTGAAAGATCGTGTCATCGTTAACGACGAAGTAAATTGGGAAATTCGTCATCAATTGCAACAAATTTTAGAACGAACTTTGCTCAACGACGTCGATTACGGACTATCGAAGCAATCCGAGCAAATGTTATGGAATTCGTGTTTTAAATCCTGTATCGACGTTTATCAAACGAAGTTAAGACATCGAAAATCCGAAGACGACGCAGCGTTTTTATCCATGTTTCTAACTTCGTCGATCGCGTTTTTCGCCCAGTTTCTAACGAAATTATGTCGTTATTACAAACTAAATTTAAACGATTGTTTCAAATCCGATGCTCATTTGGGTATATTAAACGGCCACTGGGATAAACCGCGACGTGCGAAGAAGGCAGATTTACGTCATTTGGCTCAATTTTGCCTTATCCATATGGGCGACATTGCTCGTTATCAAAAACGCCTAAATGAAGCCGAATCGTTCTATTTGAGCGCCTTTCGAATTTCACCGACGAACGGTCATCCGTTTAATCAATTGGCCATATTAGAAACTTCTCGAAGCAAAAATTTATCCGCAATTTATTTATATACGAGAAGTTTATATGTCGAAAACCCATTCTCGTTGGCGTCAACGAATTTGGATAAATTCTATTCGACCATCGATTTAAAATTGCAAACGCAATCATCATACGTGGAAAAGTTTTTTAAATTCATCGCTGTCACGCATTTAATGATGCCCGATGATTTAACCTACGCCGAAAACGAATTCTCGAAACAAATTTCGGCAGATTTAAAGACGGCGATAGTCGCCGAATCAGTATCGCCGCACGAAATTATGCACATTTTTATTATCACTATCGGTTGCGTTTGGAAAATTAATCCGTCTAAAGATGCCGATTCTTTAAACGAAAATATTCTTAATATTGAAGATAACAAGGTCGGTTTTTCAATCGATGAAAAAAGATGTTTAAAGTTATTGATAGAATTTCTCCAAAATTTCTTCGTAACTTTACTCCACGTTGCTTCGTCGACGAATGGCGAAAGTTTATTCAACGTTATCAATTTGGTGACGTATTGGTTTAAAAATTATCCCCGATCATTACAAATTGGAGGCTGTTGCGGAGAAAATTCGAAACTATTTCCAGCTTTGTGTAAATTTTTGAATCACGTACAAACCGTGGATTCAACGATAAACGTCGTCGATGATAACCAACCGCTGAATAATTATATTTTGCCGGAAGAACAAGAAATGCGAGGATATTTGCCGTTAGAAGCCGCGTTCGAGGATTACACAAGAAACGACGATATTTCTGAAATAGCACAGGATTCCAACGTTATTGCGCTTATTCGACGCCGAAAATTTCTCGATTTCGGTCAATTCGTTTTAAATATTGTTAACGATAATGATTTATTCAATGTAAAAACGGTTCAATTTAACGATACGAAACAAATATTCGAATATTCCACGAAAGTGATTTTCAAAGACTCACCTATCCACAAGAAATCAATCACAGACGAAAAATGCGTTAAATTTAAAACAGAGTGCGTCGTTTTCAAAAATAGTGTATATTATCTTAAAATTATCGCATTTTCTGTTTTAGAGTAAGCGACGACAAAACGTCGAGTCCTCCTGATCGGGTGAAAATTTCGAAACGACAAACGAAAGTTCTTCCATTGCTAACGATTTTTGAAAAGGAGAAAGTTAAAGAAGACTGTGAAAAAGTTGAACAACCGAAATTTAAAATCGCCGCTCCCGGCACCATTGTTGACATACCGTTGGCTCCCGAGAAGAAAATCGAGGAAGAAACGTCGATTAGCAACGATTCAGGTGCTGCGAGTCAATCCGAGAAAGCTCGTTACGAACTACCGCCACGGTTTCAAGCCGCCAAACTGAAACACGCCTTAAGCGGCGGCGGACCAAGCTTTGGAAATTTCGAAAGGCGAGGAAATTACTCGGATGGAAGAGGCCCGAACGTAAACTTATCATCTTTTCCTCCGTTACTGCCCCAACCGCCGTGGGCTGTCGTTCCGACCGAGTTTCATAAAACTCCCGGCGTTCGACCTCGCGGCCCGCCTCCTTTTCCGCTCCCGCCATCGGTTTCGATGTCGTTACCTTTTCCGCCGCCTGGATTTCCCCTACAACCGCATCCGCACCCTATTCGCCACGTTCCCGACCTATCTCGACCACCTCCAGCCTTTGGTAAGGGGTCGGAACTCGTTTCAAATCGATTGACGGCTCCACCGAATGCCATGTGGTCCCAAGGTCCCATTTTCTTGAATTCGGATGATTTGTTTTTCAAAATGTGGCAACCGAATTCATCCACGATCGGCGGCAACGTTTCGGCGACCGCGCCACCGAATCCGGACGAAATTTGGAATTCCAATTTCGATTGGACTCAAAAAGAATCCGCTTTCAATCCGACGAACCTCTCTGACGAAGACAATGGTCGACAAATGCCTTATTTTACGAATTCTGCTCAAAATTCAACCGGAGGACCATTGCAAAGTTCTAATTCCGCTTTCGTACCATTGCAAAATGTTAATTCCGGTTTTGGACAGCAACAAACTGTTCAGTCGAGCAGTTCGAACGATTTGACAAATTGTTCCACGCCTTCGAGAACCGAGGGTGAGGAGGAAAGCGAAAACAAGAACGACGTTGATGGGCAATTTACTTTGTTCGGACTGGGCAGTGGAAACCTCTTAGAATTTTCGAAATGGAAATAGAAGCATATTTTTACATACATATATTTCTCAGAACTGTTACGAATTTAGGGTTTTGTCTTTGTTTTTATGATGCGATGCGCAATAAATATTTTGTTTCCATTTGCGATATTAGTCTGTTTGTTCATTTTAAAGATTAATTTTGATTGAAATTAATTTCTTGCATGTAGAAAAACAACACGACAGCTTTTTGATTTTGAGTATTTTCAGATGGGTGATAGTAGTAAAATAGACGAAGGCTTTTTAGCTGATTTGGATGTTGGATTAGTTCAGATTTTACGAGATAACGGCGTAAAAAACTTGTTTCCGGTTCAAAATTCCGTTATTCCACTTTTGTTGGATTCAGTAACAAGGTACATAAATACTATTCCAAGATCATTATGCTTCGAAACACGCCAACAACATTTTAACGTTTTACATGACTACTGTAGACGTCATTTATTTGAGCTTTCTTGGTGTTGTAAACGTCTCGGCCTTTGACAATAACGAGCACAATTCTTTGACTGCTTTAGTCTTTTCTAGACCAAGTATCTTTCCACCCCGAGATGTTTGTGTTTCGGCGCCGACGGGTAGCGGGAAAACTTTGTGTTACGTTTTGCCGATCGTCCAGTCGATGAAAACTCGTCGACTGCGACGAATTCGTGCTTTGATCGTCGTTCCCGTTGTTAATTTGGCGAAACAGGTTTTCGACGTTTTCAATACATACGCTCGTGGCAGTGATTTGAAAATTGTTTTGATAACTGGAAAACAAAATTTTCATAAAGAAGTGGAACTGTTATACGGAGAGAATGCAAACGAGAAACAAGACGTTTTAGCTACTTGCGACATCGTCGTTGCAACTCCTGGTCGTTTATTGGATCACATTAGATCAAATCCAAGAGGATTTTGTTTGAAATTCTTGCGATTTTTGGTTCTCGATGAAGCCGATCGTTTGATGAATGACTTTCGTCTAGATTGGCTTAAAGAAGTTGAAGAATCGGTTTTCGTCAACGTAAATAATTGTTTTCATGTCTATACTTTACATCCAGTTTTCGAAAATTTGATGTTCTTATTTAGCACCCATACGACGAAATCGATCGATTTCAGGTTGGGCTCGGTTCCATTTCTCAGTTGAACAACGCTGGGCGATTCCCATTACAAAAAATTCTCCTGTCCGCCACTCTTTCGCATAACCCTGAACAATTGAAACAATTGAATTTATTTCAAGCCAATTATTTGAATGTTACGTCAAGCGGAGAATTAGACGGTACACTTGTTGTTTTTTTGTTTCTGTTTTCTCAAATTGTAACTCGTTTTTGAGTTCAGCTTTTAAAACTTCCGAAAACATCGGAGTACCCGATGAACTTGTAGAGCAATACGTGAAATGTGAACTGAACTGGAAACCATTGATTGTTTTTCGATTAATCGAGAAATTCGAATACAAAAAAGTATTATGCTTCGTATCAAATGGTGAATCTGGCAAACGATTAGCGCACGTTTTGAGAAGCTTGGGCTTGAATACTGTGAAAGAGGCAACAGCGAAATTAAACAAATTTCGAATGGAACGAATGCTGATATCATTTTCGAAAGGAAATGTTAGTTTTCCTGCTTCATAGCTACATTTCTATTTCTTTTTACGTTTCACCGTCGTTTTGTAGGTAGGTGTGGTTATTTGCACCGATTTAATGGCACGTGGTATCGACATTGATAAAATTGATTGCGTTATTAATTACGACGTTCCGAAATTAATTCGAACTTATGTTCATCGAGTCGGTAGAACAGCTCGAGCTGGCGCAAAAGGTGTTTCAATAACTATTACAGATCCTTCTGAAGTAAACCATTATCGGTTACATATGCTGTCATATGATGAAATGTTGTTTACTATTTGATTTGCAACTTTTTAATAGTTAATTTCCTTTCAATCTATGTTGGAACAAGTTGGTCATTTCGAAAAGTTAAAGGAGGTTGAAATTGGAAACGAAGAATTGGAAAAATACAAGGATGACTATCTTTTGGCATTGAAGAAGTTGCGAGAGGAAACAGGAGTAAAAATTCCATTTTTTCCAACTTTGTCTTTTCAGTAGACTTCATAATTCTTATTCTGATATTTTACACACTTTCACGAAACAACTATTCAATACTTTATGCTTAGTTTAAAAAATGTTTATTATTTATTTTTCTAGAAAACGAAAAGGCGTCCATTCCGCACAAATAAACGACCAAAAATGGAAACAGTTACATGAAAGAAATTAAATTTTTTTTATTCTCGATCGATATTTCTTGCTTTGTTAGGATGATATGATTTAATAAATGAAAATCGTGATTTAATTTAGTAGTTACTAAATCAAACCATTTATTGTATCGTTAATTGCGGCAGATCAAAGCAAGGAAAAAGGTAAGCCTTTCAGAATGAGGTTGGCATTAAAACTAAGCATCACAATTTTGAGGTGCTTATTGCCTCTCACAATTTTAATTGTATTTAAATTTTATTTTTATTTAACCCAAAATTAATGATTTTGTTTTTTTGCCCTGTTTCCTATAGTTTCGAACGCATTTTGCCGCTCGAATGAAGCAAATGTCGTTAAAACGACAAACGTTTTCTACTGTAATTTCAACGTCGTTTCGTGAAATTAAAATTGAATTGATGCCAACGTTTATTAATTAAAGGTGAAAAATTGTTTATAATTAATGCAAGGTTTATACAGGTCGTGATTAAGATTAAAGTTAATTTTAATGATTTTGTAGAACATGTCGTCTTGAAAAGGCGACATATTTTCTTGTCGTTTTGTTGCTTTCTAATTTGTGATTCGTCCGGACAGTTTGCATATTATCCATCAATTTTGCTTTATAATCGTTTAAGCTACGCTATAATGCGTGAAGTGATCAAGGTTAAAGCAAAAGTATGTCATTTCTTGTTACATGAACTCCTTTTTGACTAATTTTTAATCACATTTTTTGACATAGAAGATAAATGGTTTGCTGCAAACTGAAACGAAAAAGTTTTGCATCGACCCACAATTGACGAACTTGACAGTTCTTCGAGATTTGTTAAAAAGGGCATTCACCTTATCAAAGTAATACTCAGAACGCAAGCCTTATAATGATGAAAACGTGTTATCAGTATTCTCTTTCGTGAACTGAAATTGTTTCATATTTTTTGTTTTATCAGCAACGACTTCGTTGTATCATACTTGGAGGAAACAACAAGTGCCAGCGATGTAGCTCATTATTTGCCAATGTTGTGCGAATGGGATTTAAATAAGGCCTTGGAAAAAGCCAGTGACCCTTATCTATTCCTGAAAATTGACTCGAAACCGTTTGAAATTGGTTCGTTTTAGCACTTGCCATTTCTGAAACGCTTACTTATTTATCTCACGTTCGGTACCCCTACTTCCTTTTTTATCGATAGGTCAAGACGAATGGGATACAATTGATAACGATGAATTCTCGGTAACAGAAGGTTTACTACGAAAAGAAGTTAGCAATAATATACAAAACGTTGCAACATCCGTAAATGCTATATGGAATAAATCTTGGTTCACCAGTGGAACTAGTAATGGATCGAAAATCTTAAATAACATAACGAAACGTATCACAGCTTCAACTTCAACGAGCGGAAATTCATCTCGATCACAGCGATCACCTGTAACTGATGTCCAATTTCGAAGTTTTCTCGGTAATTATTACGTTTCATTAAAATGTTCATCATGTTGCGGATTTTATCTACTGAATTGTTCAGTTGTCGTTTTGAGATTCTTTGTTTTCATGCTTGAATGAGGTTTGATTCCGTTTTTTAGACGGAGACGGTCGATTATCGCATGAAAAAAGCTTCCGATTGTGTGTTTACCAAAACGGACTAGAATCAAGTTTACGAGCCGTTGTTTGGCGACATTTGTTGAATGTTTATCCCAGGAAGGATGACGTAGGAATGTCTGGAAAAGAACGTATAGCGTACACGAAACGTTTGGCTGAAAAATATTATTCGCTGAAGTCATGTTGGTTGAATAAATTTAAAATCGGTTACGTTTACGAAACGTTGCGCTTAATCGCCAACGCCGTGCGCAAAGATGTCGTTCGTACTGATCGAACGCACGAATTTTACGCCGGTGACGATGATCAAAATCAAAACGTGCTTTCCTTGTTTTACTTATTGGTCACATACGCGTTGACCCATCCTGAAATCGGTTACTGTCAAGGTCAGCATGTTTTTAACACTAATTAGTGTAAATTTAGCGTACACATGATAAAATATAGAACAAGCCGGTGAAAATTTATAGTTTATACGTCCTTCTACACACAATCCAGTGTCTGCTTTATAGTTGTTTCTGATTAATCAACTTTAGCGGTCTGGATTTTATGAGATGCGGGTTGAATTTAGAAACGTAACTTTTGTAAGAATATTAACTTTCTTATTTTTCCCTGAAGGTATGAGCGATTTAGCGTCGCCAATTTTGGTCGTTATGAAAGATGAAGCTCAAGCGTACATCTGTTTTTGCGCTCTAATGCGTCGTATGAAACGAAATTTCGAAAGCGACGGCGAGTCGATGATACAGAAATTTTGCCATCTGAAAGAATTGCTTCAATTTTACGATCCGACGTTTCACGAGTATTTACGAGAAATGGCCGCCGACGACCTTCTATTTTGTTATCGTTGGCTCCTCTTGGATTTGAAACGAGAATTCTCTTTCGATGACGCTTTAACTTTAATGGAAGTCATGTGGGCTTCGTTACCCCCGGATCCGCCCGACGAGGATGACATATCGTCTTTTTTATTCGACGTTGATATCACGATCTGCTTGACAGACGACGATCAGTCATCGTTTTCCATACGTTCCAGTGAAGAAAATAGTTTCACGGATGATCTGAAAAATGACGCTAGCGACGACGACGTTTGGAGTGAAGAATGTATTGCGAAAAGTATCCCCACAACCCGCTCGCAAAGGTATCCACATTTCACAAACCGAGACAAGTATATTTAGTATTTTAAATTGATTTCTGCTTTTCCTATTTAAGATCGTTTTCGACATCCATTCCCAATACGAATAGGACGAAACGTTGCCCGGATAATATAATCTTGTCGTTAAGAATGTTGAACAAGAAATTTCCGAAAAATAGTGAACAGTCGATGAATTCTGCAATCAACAAATACGACATTCTTTACAACGATTCGTTCGATAACACCGAGCGAAGGAGACGCCGTTACACGTTGAACGAGGGCTCGTTATTACTCGCGGACGATTATGAAATCAAAAATTCGTCCGTCGAGATCCGTACGGCCGACGTGAATCCGAAACGTTTCTCTTCGAAGAGTTCGCCCGTGCCGTACGCCGACGAAGCGCGCGTTTCACGTTTTGACGTCGAACGTCATTTGACAATGTCCGAAATTAGCGATATTTGTCTATTGAGACCTTCGTCATCTTCAAATAATTTAACGTCGACGACGATGGTCGGTTCGCAGACGATGGACGACAGCGACGACGACGAACCTCACAAAATGACCAACTCAGTCAGTGCCCCGTGTCTTCACGATAAGTTTCCTAGCGACGAAAAATTGAACGACGGTTTGGATGAATTTTCTAAAGTAACCGAGCCTTCGGTCGGCTGCCTTTTGTCGCCGCCGGACAAGTTCGGTGACGGAAATCCATTCATGTTATTCGTGTGTTTAACGTTGTTGCTTCAACATCGCGACGTCATAATGCGAAATCGAATGGATTTCAACGATATCGCTGTTTATTTCGATAAATTGGTACGAAAACACAAAGTGCACAGAGTACTGAGACGAGCGCGAATTTACTTCGCCGATTATTTGAAATCGAATTGGTTCGATCGTTCGACCGAATAGCGAACGTTTTCCGTATCGAAGCACAACGGAACAGGGAATATTTCTAAAGCGGGTTCATTAGCAAGGGAAAATGGTCGCTCTGCTTTTTCAAATCGCCAAAAATATAAAATCATCTTTCACGTATTCGGCTGCTATGCTCAACATTTTACTGTGATTGCAAATGGTGTAATAACCGAGAGACTGGCTTTAATTTATTTTTTGATTTATTTTTTACATGGGGAACAAGTGAATTATGCTTTCATTTTGGTCACTTGCTTATAAATTACAAAACAAGCTTTAATGTTACTAAACTACTGCACAATGTGTATAGAAACAGCAAACGTACGAAATACAAAATGGACTCGTTTTGAATGTTTCAAACAACTGTACACTTTTCATCGTGCCCACGATGCGCCATAATCTTTTCCAAACGCGCATAGAGCATCGAAGCATTCGTCCCTTCGAAGCATACCAGCAAATACATACGGCTTAAATTATGAATTATTTTGTGAGAAAATGAAAACGAATTTATTTTGACTAAATCTTGAACCTTATGACGTCCCGCGACATATATCTCGATTGACATTCCTTCTCCGAAATTTGTAAGTTTCAAAGCTTTGGCCTGAAAAGTTTGCGTAAATTTCTTTTTTCTATAAAGCGTCCCATGAATACCTTGTTGATGGTTAAAATTTCGTCGAAATTTATACATACGACTTCTCGAGTACCAGCGTTAAAACGATGATATTTAAAAATTACTTGACTGAAAAAGTTTTTAAAAAATTTTTAGAAAAATTATTTCAAATACACTATCCATACTTGTCTGAAATCTGCAATGTTCCTGAGCCGACGTTAAAAGGGAAAGACTTTTCGTTGTCCAATAAAGCACATTTCCGAACTGAAAAGTTGATATTTCTATCAAATAATCAAAACAAGAAAACAAAATGTCTCACCAATTTTTTTGCCATTTATTTCGTGCACTGATGAATCAACATTTATTTGATTGGAACTCTGTTTGTAAGCAATTGGCGAAGAAGACATATAAAATTTAGACGAAGATTCGTCATTCGCAGTATTCTAATGAAACATAAATAGGAAAGTTCAGTGTTTGTTGAAATCTTGCACATTTTTTAATACAATTCTCGTTGCTCTGTCAGTCGGCAGACGATCCATAAACCAAATGATGACGTCGAATTTATGTCGAAGCCTTGGAAAACGATGAAACAGATATGTGGTCAAAAATAGTTTCCCACCGATTCCAAGACCTGCAAACAATAGTTCCATTAGGGTTGTTTTGTTCTGTATGCCAACTAAAACGAGGACATTTTTGGTTTCACCTAAAATTGTCAAAAACCAAGACGTTGGCAATATGATGGACAATAACAACCAATAAACGACTAAAAATGAGAAACGCCATGTCGTACGAGGTAGTTTCCAAACGAACAAGCTAGAAGAACTAAACTTTAATATTGAGGGTTACACATTTTGAATGATCATATAAATTCTTTTCTTTCTCTTTATTTTTCATTGCCGAAAATTATTTTAAAACTATGCCATCAATACTTCTTTATCTTTTCCATAAAATCTGCCAAATAATCTAACAATATCTGTACTTTTCTCGACACTTCAATAATTAATTGAGCTCCAGCTAAATCCAATTTAACCTAAAATATTTAAATTATGAGAATCCCAACTCCAAATGAGATCAAACGTACGAAATTTGTTTCTTTTCTCGGTAGTAAATTTAATCCCAAGGATATTTTGCGACAATAGTGTAGATAATTGATCATTAATTGCAGTAATATCAGCGCCAAAAAGACTGTAATTATGTAACCTTTGAAAACGCAATACAAATAAACCTGAAAATTACTGATTTTATCTTTTAAGTACGTTTTTGTCAAAAATAATTTATGTGTCACCCAAAACATGAATAAAGTTGATAGTGGATTGAACCAAATGAAAATGTCATAAACCCCAGCCATTGTATCCATGTAAGGTTTAGATTGCACAACTGGAAAAAGACGTCAAACTGTGTCAAATAAATTGTTTTTTCCAAATAAAGAATTGTTGTGATCAAAAAGTGCTTCACAACTGCGTAGCGAAATCATAAAATACGTACTGCATCTTTTAACATTATGTCGAAGTCTAAAAACTTCAAATGCTCATGAAAATTGAATTAATAAACCATTGAAATGTAACTGTTTTTTGTTTTACTCGACGGCGTTCAAACGACGAGTTGGTTCGACAATTTTTGCTCGATCCTCGTTCGTTTCTGATAGAGCGTCCATTAGTTCTGCATAGTTTTCCATTAAAGCTGCCAATAACCGTTGTCTCCATGTAATTCGATCGTCATTTTCTTTAAATAATTTACTACTTGTGAGGAAAAATATTAGAAGTATTAAATTTGCTCGAAATTACCGAAAGCCGTTTCATTTTCGCTAGAAATCGAAGCAGCATCGGTGCCAGAGTCGAGTAAATCGTCACCGCTTCGACTAACAAATAAATATAGTATGGACTTTAAAAAAAAATTGATAAACATTTGGTGGCGAATACCAAAGAAACGATTCTTCTTTATGAATTAAATTGGCCGATGAAAGGGAACGATGAGAGGTGGAACCGTCCCGATGTGAACTCGAAACAGGGTCGTCTTCGATCCCTTCGATGTTCATTAATGCCTCGACTGAAGCAGATCAGGATATATTTACGCTGCGATAATTGCACAATTACAAATATATAATACCGAGCTGTCTGTGTTTCAAAAGTATCTCATCGAAGTGGTGGCTACCACCAGGTTCCGATCCAGCCGTTAAGGAATCTTTATGCCGACGAGGTGGGGGTTCGGGATGTGCAATTTCTCTTTTTGGGCTATCATCGTCGTAGCTGAGACTTGTCTACAAATTAAAAGTCAAAGAGAACACAATAAGGCATTGTTTATGATAGAATGTCGATAAAAACAGACACATTCACACGGAATTAAAAAGTATAGTATGAAAATCAATGAAAGACATTGGAAACTATGAAACGAATTAATACTTACGTAGAATGTTGAATGAGACATGATTGTTAAAACTTCCCGCAAAAACGGCTCTTCGGACAGAAAACTAACCAGAGTAATTAACAAAAATCGACCGAATCAATTGGCAACTTATGATAATAGTTAAGCCATATATCATAAAGCAAAAACAGTTGAAAAAACGGCTCCGTGCCAAGTATTATTTATTAGCAAGTCTTGAAAACGTAATCGGCAAAAACCAGTTTCCGTCGTGTCCAATCAGGTGGAAACGCTTTTAGCTCCTCTATTCTAGAAAATGTACTCCAGATGATGAACGAGAAATCAATTTAGCGCCACACCAGAGTAACAAGGACAAAAAAAAACGATTTCGTTTCACAAATTGAGCCAATCAAAGTGTTCTCCTCAGCTACGAACACGAAAATTTCTCAAAGAAACAATGTCAATGCGAAGTATGTGACAAATCAGTCGCTCAGTCGATTTTAAAGTAAAACTCGTCGAAAATTAAATTAAATTTTATTAAAAAACTTTTATGGAATAAAACAATGAAACGAAACAAAATGTAATAAAAAGGAAATCGAATTAATCAATAAGATCATACTGGACGTTCCCATTGGACAAAAACAAATAAAAACTGCATCGTTAACCCGTTGAACCAGAGAAACACCTATCGACAGCGGAATTTGTCACAAAATAGTCTTCATTTCGACCTCGACGATATTTTTCGGCGACAGAATCCGAATCGAAACCACCGAATTCAATACTGACATCCGGATCGAGTAGATTATCTTTATCGACTATGTAGGAAAAGTGTCTAGAGTCCAAATTAGTTTGGCGGTCGTTGACGACAATTTCGATCAAACGTTTCGTACGATCTTGATAATGAAATTCGCCGAATACCAGTAAAGAAAAATTCGGATGCGCATCCAATTCGGGATTCACAGAAAACTCGTATTCTCTGACAACCAATTGATCAGTTTCTTGAAAAAAAAGTAACTTTCAATTAAGTTGGTAAAAAACATTTGAGCCCAATATGTATCAGCAATTTACCGTTCGCTTTTGTAAAGAATTCTTGGATTTTCTTAACCGATTGTTTCATCTCCTCAGATGGACAATAAATCAAAATGGCAACAAATTGAAGCTTATTTTCGAGTTTGTACGATTTGTAAAATTTTTGGAGTTCTTCGCAAACAGACGTCGTTCGTTCGTCGTAAATGCAAACTGTGTCGACCACTCGCCAATCGAAATACAGCATTTTTAAATTCGGAAATACGTAACTGAGCTTAACGAAAAATTTATTCGGCACTATTTGTTGTTGATTTTCGTCGTCAATCGAGCGAAAATGAAAATCTTGCAACGCCACCAATTCAACGCATGGAAATTCGTCGCGAATTTTCATAAATTCATCGATGTCGATACCGGGTTGACCGCAAAACCGAACTGAAACGCAAACGAAATCATTTTCCTTAAAAACTAATCTCCTAAAATTAAATGAGAAACGAACCCAAGCGAAGTTTTAATTTCAAATCTTTCATCCACTGATGAATTTGAGCAACCGTCATTGAGCATTGAAAATTAATCGCTTTCAATTTAATTCGTGTGCGCAAAGACGCCAAAATTCGGTCCATTTCGGCGGAATCGACTTCGGAAAATTCGAAAATTTCTAAATTATTCGCTCGTTCCAAGATGTAGCACAAATCGTCGGTTTTAAACGCCACTTCGTGTACTCGCAACGAATTTAAGTTGCTCAAAAATGTTTTCGCAGACGGCTCATCTATACGTAATTGATCGACAAAACTTTCCACGGGATTGGGATTTTCAAATATTTCTAAACTTTGCGGTCGCAATTTTAAAAGGTTCGCCCATTTCGTTTCGAACAATGAACCATTTTCTTCGCCTCCTCGACGTCGACCGAATTTCGACCCGTCTTTGACGTGCCAAGTTACGCTAATTACTCGTTTAATGTAATTTTTTCGATGTTTCGCCCAAGCTAAAATTGCTTTTTCAGAATTTTCCACGCTAGAGTCCATTTTTAACTCTTTTAAATTCTGAATAATGCTTCGAAATGAGCGAAAGCGTTGCGAAATCGTCAAATTTTGCGCACACAAGTTTTCAAACTATATTCAGCTAATCTACTGAATATATCACTTGAGCTACTAACATCAAATAAAATTACTCCGGAGTATAAAAATGATTCGAACATTTTTTTTTCTCGATTGTTCTTTTTGCTTTCATTTTACACGACAGTGAACGAATAACGCAGAGCTTTCGAATATTTTTGGTTTTGCCTCGATGCAAGTAGCAAATATGATATTTCAAGTTGTCAAAACCTACAGTTGAGATTCGTGTTTTGTAAATTTTTTATTATGGCTTGAAAATTGCCACCAGAAGCAGTTCGCACATATTAATGCAAAAGCCTATCAATTCTCGTTCACATAAAATTACCATATGAAACACTTTTGTACACGATAAGAATACGATTCAAGTTGCATCGGTGCAACTCATCTTCCACGTACGGCAGTGGGCGGCTTGTTATTTGTTAAGGCTACGATTTTGGACATTACCACACGAAAAACTTGAGCTCTTATTCATGATGTTTTCCAGAATATGTTAGCTTTACTTCCTTTTGGTGAATCAGAAAATCGACTATTACGGTTGTGGGGGTTGTCCGTGTCTGGTCTCCCAAATATTTTTTCCAGCCAATAACTTGTTCGAAAAGATTTTCCATCGTGAAAAGTCCGTTGCTGGTCTCTTTGGTTGAAATAGGTACTGTAAGTAAGTAAATTTTAAAATGACTGTGTACGAAATAATTCCGCGAGGAAAATCTTCGGTGTTTCTTGCGAAATTACTTCATTTGCGTTACCTACTATTACATTCATATTTATGATGAGCATAAATGTTTTCATAAGCTTAAATTGCTCAACAGTTGCCAATATTTTGAAAGTAGACAATCGTCAAACCGGATGCCTCTTACCATATTACTGTAGTTATGATTTCCCGGATGCTCCGTGTTTATTGAAGTTGAAAATTTCTGTAACATGTAGAACACAGTCTTGTGCTTGTAAAACCAAAGAATGTTTTGGGCTAGTTATCATCGAAACAAAATATGTGATCACATGTAAAACGCTATTACGCACAAAAAAAAGAAAAATGTTGAGTAAAAGCGTCAGCTGACGATCCATTGAAAACGTACTGACAAATGTGTTAGTCTTATTCTTTCTTTCTAACCGAACTGATTCTTTTTTAGTTTTCTGGATACCTTCGTGGTTTCAACTTTACTGAGAAACTGAGAATTCTTTACTTTGAAAAAAGTTTTTTAACATCGAATTATCAACTGACATTGTAAATTTAACTTTAGAACGGAAAAAAGTTATTACATTGATTGCTTTATGAACTTTTTAAACCTGAATTATGGGTTGGACAAGTTGGATGAAAATTGGTTTACAGACGATTTCAAGTGTGTGCCTGTTGGTGGGCATGGGAATCACATTTGCAGCCATGTTCGATACCCAATGGCAAGTTGCAGATTTCGGTAATGGCTACGTTCATTATCACGGATTGTGGAAAGATTGCGAAACGGGAAGCAATGTTCCGATTAATAACAACGGATGGGTTTGTTGGTTTAAATTCGATGCAAACAATGCCAGAAGTGTTCACCCTTTTACAAGTACATTTTCACTGCTTCCACTTCTTCTTAACGATTCCTAAAAAGAAACACGTTTAATTTTTTTACTTGCAGATTGGCAATTAACAACGTTGGCCCTGTTGGGTACTGCCAATTCATTGGCTCTTATCGCAGTTATCTTAGCATGCTTAACGTGTTGCATAAAGTTTTGTTCATTCGGATGGGTAGCTTTGTGCTTTTTGGCCAGTAAGTTAGATTTACGATACAGTCATGAATCTAGCACTGTATTTTTTATTGTAAAATCTTTTATGCGCCGCTTCTGCTTCTGGACTGTTCGTATTTTATCGTTGGGCATCCGAGAGTACAGTACGATTCGAAAAAAGTGAACGCAACGAAGCGACCGAAGTAAGTTGTCATTTTCGAAACATATTTGAGTAAGGTTTTGTACGTGTATGGGTACAGTACTAGGGTCGCGAAGATATATAAATCCGGTCGTTGAGCTTGAATAATGGAACGTTTCTGAATAAAAAATGTTGACCGTGTTTATTTGTTCATCCTGATAAACACGGCATTCAGCAATCCATTTTCATTTGAATTGTCATTTTAATGATATCCTTTTCGTATTTTACACGTTGCGCAACGAGTTTTTGTCCCATGACATCATGTTTGCTGTTCAATTTTTATTGCTTACAAAAATTGTTTGATTCTTCGTTTTAGCAAACATTCGGGATATCATTTTATCTCGCGATCGGCGGTTGTGCACTGTACATATTGTCCACAATATTATCGGCTTTGTGCTGCGTTATGGTCTTTTTGGCTGCCAAAAATCAGCATCATTCCAATAAAACCTGGCCAAAAGTATCCTCAACTCATAACACCGTGGTTTAAATGCATTTTCTTAACTGTTTGACGAAAATACAGAATGTTTTGTCTATTTTTGTAATTATACATTTAGTGTACAAACTTCATGCGCATTTGCTTCAATATTATATAAAGATTGGCTCCGTTTTTTTGGTTTAAAATAATTAAATATCTGCTTAATAAATATTGAATGCAAAACAAAAAATATGTAAAGAATACGAAGAATTGTGCAACATGCACGTATAATTAACCCGTAAAAAATACGTAAGGGTAAAGTAGATTGGTAGTCGTAGTCGAAGTAATCATTTGTGCTCCGACGTTGCGAAAATAGGTCGGTTACACACCTTATTCGTATGTTTTTGTTTTTCTGATTAACACATGGAAGTACGGTACAGAGAAGCCGAAATACCAATTGGTAAAGTCGTCGACAACCGGTGGAAAATCGAAAGACTCGTCCGTAAAGGGGTCGTTTGGATCAAATTTGTACGAAGCATCAGACGTCGAAGCGACCAGGTAAATACTTTTTGTTAAAAGTAAAATGTATTTTTTCTCTACTTTCACTTTCACTTATAGCAGCAGGAAATTTTTCAATTTAATTCAGGCGAAAGAAAAGGGCGAAGACATTTCATACCGTCAAAGAGAGGAATTCCGAGGTTTCTGTACATAGAAATCAAATTAAAGAAAATGCAAGCATTAAACCGGTTTAGAATCCGACCGCGAAACGGGAAAAGTGACGTCGGACGCGTTATCAAAATAACCGTCGAAAACTCTCTTTTAACGACCTGAAAGGTCCGTCGACAATTGTAAGCTGGTCTTCACTCAAGTGCGATAACACGCTTTGCTCGCGTATTTGATAATATTATATTATTAAATAATATTTGAAGCTGAATTTTTACCCTGGATAATCAATCGAAAAAAGCTGCTTTAAAACCGGACGAATTTCGAAACATATACGATCATTTCCGAGTTTTGACCTCTGCACAACAGCTAAATTATTCGATGATGCATGGCGCGCTTTCCGAATCGGTACAACCCATCGTTGCAACACTACCAGTAGATGGGGAAAATGCAATTACACTATTCACTGAATTCGTTTGTTTGTTGTTTTAATCGGTTTACACTGCTTGCGAGAATTAAAATAAATTTGTTCTGCAAATCACGTTGATCAGCTTTAAATTGCTTGTTCGTTCTTTGTGTTATAACATTGGGAAAAAGTTTTATTGTTGCTTTCGATGACAACTTATAACCCTATTTAATAAACACGAACAAGCAAACAGTTGATAATGTAAAGATGCTTCGCTTTGATCTCGAATTTATTTTATTGCGATTGTCGTTTCATCACGGTGCATCAAATTAATTCAGTTTACACTCAAAAACTGATAGTTTCTGCTCAGTCTTTAACATAATTTGTTCATTATTCGGTCGGTTTTTCTTTAACCGTTCTTTCGCTTTCTATCGAAAATGCCAGTAAAAGAAACATCATCTAAATCTCCACGAGTCCTTCAAATAATTTGCACTTGTCTTAATTTTTTGCTTTTGTTCATCGCTACATTAAATCTCGTTTTATGCATTAGGGAATACGGAAATCTGCCTCGTCACGTATCGTATTTAAACAGAGTAAGAAGTATTCATTTCGTTTCATATTCCTTGAAAATTTTTGGCCAATTAGCCTGCCTAAATTTTCCGCTCTATTGCAGCATGTAGTTGCAACTCTTGGTAATGACGCGCACGTTGATAAGAAAGATATCTCGATAGCTGGATTGATCGATTTGACATTATATATATCCACGTCGGTTTGTATAGCCGCAATATTCGTCTCGTTATTGATATCGCTTTCGGTTTCGTTAGAAAATAGAAATGCCTTAATAGTTACCGCATCGTTCAGCGCTTTGCTAGTTATTGGAAGTTGTATTTCAAGCGTTTTATGTTTCGTTACGAAAAAATGGTCGATCACTTTCATCGGCAGAGCTTTCCAGCATGGCGTCAGCGATTACGCCACGATGCCACAATCGAATTGGAAAAAGGATCAAATCGAGTTAAATGCGTATTATAAATTTCTCGTCGATATCGTTCAAGTCAACGGTGATTGCTGCGGATATTTGAATTACAACGATTACTTCGAGTAATGCTTTGAAGGAGCAAATGACTTGCAATGAACTTGCATCTTTCGTGTATAATTACCGTGTAGTTAATTACGTACTTTTTATAGCTCTTTCGAAATGAACCAAACTTACGTATGTCCGAATTTTGCGAGTCCGAATTATGGAATTCAAAATGTTCCGTTCACTTGTTGCCGATCTCACATTGCTACGTCAAAGGATGGACGAAGAGTGTACTGGGATTGCGCAACGGATATCAACAAGAACAGCACATGTTACACCCCGACTGAAATGGACCTGAGCAAAAAAATTCACACAACGGGTTGTAAAGATAGAATCTTACTATTGAACGTAAATTTGGATTCTATAGCCTGCTTGTTTTTGGTATTGATTGTTTTATTTTTGCTCCTCGCGATTATGGTATCAATTCTTACCCACAACTATGTCGTAACGTCGAAAGGCGTGGAAAGAGTAGAAAAATCAGCGTTAAAGGAACTGGGACTCAATAAAAACGAACAAATGGGATTTAACTGTAACTAAAGAAATAGTAAATTGTGTACATGTTTCTGAATATTCGACTATATTTTTGCTTTCAGTTCAAAACAAAGCAGCAGAATCACGAACGAATGTACCTCAATCGACAAGGGTAGACAAAAGTAACAAACGTAACAAGTCACCAACGAAAAGTACGAAAAGTAGCAAGTTTCTAAAGAAAACTGAACGTAAATCGTCGGCAAATAAACTTCAGAATATCATATCGGAAAAGAGGCTTCAAAACACTAAATCAGATAAGATATCGTCGAAATCTGATCGAAATAAAAAGAAGAAGCGTTAATAATTTTTCTGCTAATTTTTAATCGTTTGTTATTCTCATTTTTCTCGATCATTGTTAAACAGTTTTCTGCTTCCCGTACGTGAAGCCTTGCAAAATAAATGTTCAATTAACAAATTATCCGAACTAGTGGACTTCAATCAACTACTCTTCAAACCTGTCTAGCAGCAATAAGCTTTCCAAGTGCATTTATTGAGGGAAAATTGCCAATTTTAGTTTTTCATCGATGGAGAAAGTGGTTGAAAATTTGAGCAAACTAATTCCGAGAGAAGAAAAACTGTTCAACACTAAGTTCGTCTCCTTCGAAGAAAGTAAATTGCCTGAAATCGTTCAATTGGGATTAATATATTTGTACTGCGAATACGTTGAAATCAATAAAGCTCTCGATCAGCTTTGTGTCGATACGCGATTCGGCGATTTCGAACAAATTATCGCCCATGATTTCTATCAGATAATAACAGCACGGATAATTGAACTAACGGTTATAGTTCACCAAATAGACGATTCTCATTGGATGACAGTGTTGTCAAAGAAAAAATGGACGCAAGTAAAACAAAAGAGATTGTTATTTGTTTTTTTCGTTCCAAATTTGTCAAATTTTCAAAAGGACAACACAAATTTCGCTACACCAATGCATTTAATAGACAAAAAGAGAATTGACGATCTAGTTCATCGCAATGAAATTATTCGGCTTATCACAGAAACGGAAGAGAAGGTTGTGATGTTTTAATACTTTGAACACAGTATGTTTAAAATAATTCTTATAATTGCAGTCCAAACAAGAACTCATAGTAACCGATAGCGATCCTGTAAGCATTTCATTACGTGTAACAGTAATAAAGAATAAAACGCTCTATTCTCTCATAGGATACCGAAATTGAACAAGATTTATCTCTGGAAGGAGCAGTTTTATTAATTCAAAGCTTTGAACGTCGACGAGTTGCAATGCTTCACGGAGAATCATTGAGGAAGTTGCGTAAAAATGGATGGGTGAATCGATTAAGAGTGAAACCAAAATATAACGACAATGATGCAGCAAAAATTATCCAAAATGTTAGTAAATCATTAACAACGTTCATTGTTGGTATACCTTGGTACAATAGGATTCATTCCTACTAAAATACAAAAATTTTGCAAAAGGATCCAATTTGTAAATTCAGGACTACTTTGCTGAATCGAAAATATACCAAATTGAATTTTAACAGTACTGTATATCAAGTTTTACACGTTTGCTGATTGTTGTTCAATAGTTGGAAGTTTTTTATTTGATAATATGATGTTTTTATAATAATTGGCGCAAAGTTTTAGGCATTCAGAGTTTTTACATATCAAAAACGTTTCAACAGAGCAAGACAAGAAGAATTAAATTTGCTTGGTTTGGTAAGTTTTATACTGTGCGACACAGTAAAATGTTTAGCATGTATTCCCGCGATACTTTCACATTGCAACTTTTATAGGGTGATGTTACGTCAAATTCAGAATTGCGGAAACGCACTGTTAATAATAAAACAAATCTATACATTCAGTCCGATCAAAAGACCAAAAGTCGTAGAAAGAAAAAACTCCCCGAAGTAAGTTTGTAATGTAATAACTGGGCAAAAGAATTTTTTTTTCTCTAAAAATCTGTTTTGAAATTCATTTAATTTGTAGACTGGTGGAAAACAAACTTTGGGATCAGCTCTTTACAAGGATCTAAAAAGCTTACCCGATCGTTACAAAAGTAACGTAAATAGCACGTATTGTTAACATTCTGAATGAAATAGTACGCGTTTCACTGTTGTCAGGTTACAAAGCTAAAAAAAGGTACGAAGCAGTTTGCCCAATTACAACAAGGCAACAAATTCATTCAATAGAAAAACACAGGTGATTTTGCAAATTTATGGAACATGGGAAAATTACTGAAAATGCATTTTCATTTCTCGCAGCAATTTATACTTATTGTACAAAGAGTTTATTATCGCCAACATAGTTTGGCCGATAAAAGATATTTTATTGGACGATTTAGTTTCGCAAAAAGTTGAAGTGACTATCAAACAGAAACGCTTCTTCGCCGATTTGTCAACAGTTCTGAAGACATTCTGCGTTTCACCTTTATTTTCATCGTATATTTCTCAAACAACAGGAAAAATTCGCAATCTACTTTTAATCGGACCTCATGGATCTGGGAAAGGTACTTTTGTAGAAGCAATGGCAGCTGCAAGTGGGAGCGTTTTGTTTCGATTCACTCGTAAAAGTCTTCGAAACGGAGGAAAAGCTACTAAAACGCTAAAACACAATCTTAAAACAGTATTCTGACATTTTTGCAAAAGGTTTGCTTGTATTGTTTGTGATCTTTTCATTATAGTTTGTCCAAAAAGATTTACCGTGCATATTTTGGTTTGAAAAAGTTGGAAAATCACTGAAACCTGGTCTGAAGGTATCACTTGCGAGGAATAATTTCAATCACAAACCAATAAATTGTTTTTTTAATTATCAGACTTTAATTAAAATTTGGATTCAAAAATGGACAAAATATGCGAAAACCAACGAAGGACTCCTCGTTGTTGTTACGTCCGACGTGAAAAACGTTTCGAGTAATTTGTTTAATATGAAAATCGCATTTCAAACACCGCCGGAAGAAGCAAGATTTGGTATGAAAAAACGATTCGAAAAATGAAAGTTTCAATAGTTGATAGTAATTTTTACCAGAAATCATAAAAAAAGTCCTGATAGAAAGAAGGAACTCGTGGAACTTGCCAGAAAGTTCTCTTCAACTAAGTTTTCTAAGCGAATTAACGACAGCCACGAAGAATATGCAGATTGGTTCTATTATCCACGTTCTTGGAAGTGCGGCAAACGAAACTCTGCGACAGAAATTAAAAACGTTGAAGAAACCATTTGCTTTAGAAGATTTCTTGCCCAAAATTCAATCGTTTCTTCTCTCGGATTAAATTTACTACGGATGCATGAGTCCATCCTGCGACACAATATTATTTAACCAAGCATAAAATATTTTTAAGGTCTGATTTTGGATTTGTTAAATTTCGACTTTATTTTTAATGTTCGATGTAAGGCTTTCAATATTTTTGTTTCTTTTTTCCGTTTACGTTGATTTAAGACGAAAATTGAATCCGAAACAGAATTAATCGCCTGTAAAAAAACATAATGAGAAAACTGATGGATAATAAAAAAGCAAAAACGTACTTCGCGTAAAATGAGACTTTTGGGCAAACAAACTGCACCTTTAACTAGAACGTCAATTGTTTTCAACTGTTCGGCATCCAGCGGCGTAATAACATGAAACAATTTTAGTTTCGTATCTACTGCTCGTATGATGCCTAATGAAATGAAAAAATGAACCAAACCGAAAGCAACAAAATGTGAACATTACTTTCGTACCAAAACCGTAGCATTCCAACGGAAAATGATCAGCTGGCAAAATAAACGGATGCTCCGGATCATTGAGCCAACGTTCGACGCATTCAGAAACGGGAATTTTATTACAACGACATAATGCAACGACGTTTCCATTTAACGCCGACATTAGGTAATCCGGTGGTAAATTTGCATTAATCGTTGCCAATTTTAGTTTATTCCAAGGCACAGAATACGGAATGATTTCGAGAAGAGTATTTGCGCCATTTAACACTCGATCGAAATATTTCACGATCGAACGATCTCTCGCCAAAACGCCGTTTTTAACAGGAAAATCAAATCCTTCGATCGTAGAGAAATCGATAATCGTTATCGGTATCGATGAGAAGCGCGTTCGCATGATGTCCGCTATTTCACCACCGCGCATACAAATAATATGATTTGGTTTTGCAATATCCAGCAAATTCATAAGATTTTCGCTACCTCGACCTAAAACATGGCAACACGAATCGTAAAAAAGTTACTAACTGAACAAAAACAAGCAATTTTCTTTTCCACCTGTCGTCCAACCGTTCGTGTTGACGACTAAAAGTGACGGGTTCATTTTGGATAACACGTGAAATCGTTTTATACCCTCATTTATTAAAAATAGATACTCGTCGGTTCGTTCGACAGGAGAAAAGTCGCCAAAATAATAACACCTGGAAATTCCAAGAAAACTATTTTCTATCAAATTGTCAAGAAAAAACAACTAAACCAAACATTTTTTACAGTTCAGGATCTCTCAAATGATCGAACGGCAAGCCAATTACTGGTTCGCTAATTTTTGTCAACGACAAACAACCGGGGACAGTAAATTCCGTTTGACCGCAATCGCATTCCAAGTGATAAATATTTAATCTTTAATTAAAGAAACCAAGCAATTATTGAAATAAAAAAAACACAAAGTGAAAAACAATATTACTCATTTAATAAAGCAGCATTCAATAAGTAACGCCCGAACGTCGATTTTCCGGTGTTTGAAGCGCCGGAAATCACCAGAATGTAACTTTGGCGCAAATTTTGCGTAGTATTGGCAATGTCTCCGAGCAAAGTTTTGATTTCTATTTCATGGTCCCGGTACGCGAGCAAATTATTTTCATCGTACGTAACACATGCAACTTTTCTCGCCTGAAAACAGTTACAGTTAACTAATAAAGAACAACAAAAAAAAAATAGAAAAACTGTAAAAACTGTTCAGTAATTTTTTTTGTAACGATAGTATATGTAACGATACTTACCTTTTCCTTCTTTCTTATAATTTCGACAATTTCTTCTTCTTCATTCTCAACATCCAAGTCAATCAATGGTGGAGCATCGAGGCAAACGACTTCTGAACCTTCGTCGATGATTTCGCTTTCCCGTTTCCTTTTAGATCGACGAATTTTCTTCATATTCAGTGTTGAAAGGCAAAATATTATTAATCGAGATCAATTTTGGAAATTCTTCTTCGAATGAGAGACTAGAATAATTCTGTACCGAATAGCACACAAAATTTCGAAATCTCATACAGTTTAACTTTCAATCAAGCTCGAAACAAATGTACTTCGGCAAAAGCCTAATTTTGAAACCTTTTCTCGCCCGTCCGGCCTCAAAATGAGCAATTTTGAGTAACGTTCGAAACGTAGAGAAGAAAATATAGCGAAAAGTTTAAAAGATGAAATCACGAAGTGTTTTTGCTTTTCTTGATTGTACTATTTTTTAATTGCCCCGTTTGATACTGTATTTCATTCAAATTTCAAAGCAAAAAAAGCAAAAGATGTTAGCATGTCAACAGTTTTTTCAACAGGTTTCAAAGCATTTTAGTGGAGTCACAATTTATTTCTTATTTTGAACATCTTTCGCACAACTTTTGGAACAATGATACTGATACGATGATTTGGGAGAGATGTCATCTTTTGGTTCATTGCGGTGTTTTCGGTTAATGTAATAGGTTTTTATTGTAAAAATTAATTATTTATAATAGTTCCGAAAGGCAAATATTCATTCTTTACACTTTCGAAATGGTAGTCATTATTAGCTTTGTTCGCTTTTCTGTGCGGTTGTGTTTATATATAATCTGACTAATATTCAAAACAGTAAAGTACAACATTTCATCAGCAATGGCGGCGCTTGAAGCAAGTTCTCCAGTAGCAATATATTCAGAAGATGGATCGGCGATAAGAACCTCCGGACCGTCGGAAGCGGATGCAGGTTCTAAAACAGAAGATTTCGTCGACGAAGATGATTTATGCCCGCAAATTAACATAAATCGTTCGCCGATCGTTGCGCGATTCGACGATTCGGAGGAGGCGATTAGAACGCGAGGACCGACGATGGGCGGCGAAGATTCTAGCTCAAACACTGAAAATTTCGTCGACGAAGTTGATTATCAAACTGACAGTCTTCGAGACAATGAACGAGCCATTCGTACACATCACACTAATGTTACGACGAAAATATCAAGAACGGAAAAGGTTTTAGGCGAAAACGAAGAATTCGACGAAGCATTTCGACACGACGAGCGAACGTCAACTCCAAAAATACAAGTACAATATTTCTATATGTTAGCAATCTGTTTTATTTTATACACGATTTTAAAGTTAAAAGTTGCAACAGCAACTCCAGAACCAACCGATTCCGAAATGACGGACAAGGCTATTCGTACCGAACCTCCTCAATATGCGAAACAAGACGTATCAAAAACCGAACCTCAAATTGACTTCGATTCTGCATCTACAGCAGCGATTCGTACAACTCGTCCACGAGATGCCGAAGCAAATAAGTCGAAAACCGAATTACAGTTGGATAGCCACGACTCGTCTTTTGCTTCTTACGAATCAGGCAACGTCGGAATTCGTACCCCACGTCCAAGTGGTTCGAGGGCAAATTTATCGAAAACCGAATGTCAATTGGATAGCCGCGATGATCCACCTGAGTATCAAACAATGGAAAACGAGCCAGCGAAGGAAATTGAAAAGGTTCTAATTTTAAAATGATTCAACTGTTTGTTTGTTATTTGTCAATACTTTTCTTTCATTCAGCAAAAAGTTGTAACGTTCCAAATATCGAAAAGTTTTGAAAGCTCTACGTATCACGCAATGCAACCTATGTCCCAACCGTTAAACAATAATCGGGGCTGGTTTCCTAATTTAAAAGTAAGTGATCCGTCACGAATCGTAAATACGTCAATTCAATGTATTATTAATTTATTACAGGAAATTTACAATGTTCTGTGGGCGAATCGCAGCAGTTGTTTCAAAATGTTATTGATAATATGGATGATTTTTTCGACGTTTTTAATTGCTAAAACTTTGGTTTCGTTAATTGACGCCTACTGGTTTACGAGTATCGATGATTGTGAATCTTCTTCTTTGATTTGTCGTCGTTTCCGGTTTGCTTGTTTTTCTACTTGCGGAAGCAACAAATGGAACACGTTTTGGTACAGAAACTTTGGTGACTGAACTGATGTGTCGTTTTATCGTTAACGTTATTAACAGTTATTGTTCTCGCGCCTATTTTTTATTGTAATGCAAAAGTGTGCTTCTCTCACACGTCGAAAAAAGTATGAATAAATAGAAAAAAGTATAATAAATATGGTGAACAAAATATGAACAATAAACTGCGGAAATGTAAGGTATAATAATTTCACCCAAATTAATTTCATTCTGAACACCCCAAACTTGAAGTTGTGGAGTTTGTCCATTTCTTACAGGAAAAATAAAATTATTTATAAAATTATTTTTTCCTGAATTTAAACATTTCATTCAAAATCAACCTGCATACGGGATTAAAATGAGCAAAACGTTTGCACACAGAACGAAGTCAACGATTGATTTTACGTTAACTGATACTGTTCTGATGATCAATCGAGCAATTTGCACAAATCCTTGATGAATTTCGTTTCTATCATAACTTGTTATCAACTCTGAAGTTAAACAATTGTGCCTTTTCTCGTTTTAATGACAGTTTAGACTTATATACAGAAATTGAAACATAATTAGAAGGAATTTATGAACCGAAAACGTTTAATACAGTCGTCGCTTGATGAGTTCGTTGTCAGTAAATCGAAAAGTATCAAAATGAACAATCCGAACGGTAATTTTTGTAAGGTTGTATTTATGTCATTTAAATTGCATTGTAATTATTCAGAAGAAATCTTTGGTTCAAGTGAAAACCATTGCGACAACTCGGAATCGGAATCGAAATCGTTAAAGTGTGTTCATTTTTACTGAAACTTGTTGGAACGTGTTTCACATAAGTTTGTTATAATAATCGTTACTTTCCCGTAAAGGTGGTATTATTTATCGTCATTTTGACATTTGAAACGCTTCCTGACTATTTATTGTTCCACTACTTATTTCAACGCTAAGAGACAATTAACTCATTCTGCATTTCCTTTCAGTTTGATACCAGCCGAAACAATTAACATTGAGTTGGATGGTTCTCAACCTTTGTTTTCTGACGGTGAATCATCTCCTTGCCTTATTTCTTCATCAACAACGTTGAAAAAGCAGAATTCATTTGTGCGTTCTTTGAATTCACGAAAGCTACTTGCGATTTGTTCATTTATCTGCTTTTTTTATTTTAGGGTCCTGATTTAAGCTGTTTCCTGAAAACACCCGGTTGTTCGTCAAAGTTAGACCATTTGAGACCAAATGATGATCGAACGGTTTTAATAAAAGTCAATGAAACAGATGACAAAGATCTACCACCGCTTCCTGATCCCGATTATTTTGTCGATAAATGGGATAAAAATTTCGTTCGATTGCCCTGTTCGAAGGAAAATTTATACCCAGTTGGTTCAGTAATAATGCTCATATTATTAACTAGTTTGCTTGGTACCCGATCATTTTACGTTTCAACCACAGGGTACAGAAGAAAAGCTTGTAAATCGTTGGGAGCTGATTCAAACCGCACTATGTCAAAAATTTAAATCATCAGTCGACATAGAGGAAGCTATCATGAGTTACAATGGACGGTATTCTTCGTCCTGGAACTTTCGAGGACTGCATAAACTTTTTACAGAAGTATTGTGCAAAAGCTTGCTCTCAAGGAGTTCGTTGGCATTGTCACATTTGTTTCAGGTTTTTCCTCAATCTGTGGCTTCAAAGTACTTCGAGGTTGTCTTTCCTAAAATGGCACAGTTAGCTCTTCAGTTGGCTGATATTTGTACTCAGGCACGTGAATAAAACGGCTGAAGATGCTTGTTTGAAGTTCTAAAGCAAAATATTTTAATATTATAGCCAATTCCTTTGTTGACCGAAGGACGTAATCATACAATTGTCATGAGCCAAAAGCAAGCCAGTTGTCTTCTGGCGAACGCATTTTTCTGCACTTTTCCACGTCGAAACGTGGACGGACGAAAATCGAAAAAGACCGAATATTTTTCTTATCCAAGGATAAATTTTTCAAATCTTTTCGGCGGTGGGCGTTTAAATATGGAAAAACTAAAATGCATCTTACATTATTTTGAAAGAGTTACCGAAAAAAGTACATTTTACATTGCTGTTGGGGTAATTTCAAAACCCAAACTGAAAGTTGAAACTCCTCACTAAACTCTTGAACTTTTCTTGCTCGCACGTTATCAATTTTATTCCTTGTTCACGTGAAAAGCAGACATCATTTTTAAACACGGATATTGTTGCTTTAGATCTACTTGCATTATGTTTTAACAATATAAATTCTTTTCTGTATTTATTTTCAGTGCCTACGGGTACAATTAGCTTTCAACGTCAATGTATAAACAATTTTCCCGATTGGTCTCGATCCGGAGCACATTTTACGAAATTGCACGTTTCGAAAAAAGGAACGATCGAAGATTTTGGAGACGGAATGCTTCAGGTGAAAATTTTTCAATGTAAATATGTGTAGAATTCAATTTCCGTTTCTTATTTTTTTTACAAATCGGTTTTAAAATTTGTTAAATTTTAAGGTTGATTTTGCAAACAAATTCATCGGCGGCGGAGTACTCGGAGAGGGTTGCGTTCAAGAAGAAATACGATTTTTAATTTGTCCAGAATTAATTGTTTCCATGCTTTTTACCGAAGTCATGTCTCCGAACGAATGCCTTATTATGACGGGTTTCTAGTTTGAAATAATGATTTCAGCATTTTTAATACATAAAATCGTGTTTGTTTTTGTAAGGTTGTGAGCGTTATAGTTGTTACATGGGGTACGCCGACAGTTTCGAATGGTCGGCGACGTTTTTGGACGAAACTCCTCGGTATTTCTGATTCTTAGCGAGAACGTGACTTAAAATATTTCATTTGTGAATGTGTTTCAGTGATAAATGGGGCAGACGTCAAGTGGAATTAGTGGCAATCGACGCTAAACCTTATTACCGCAAAACAAATCAACAGTTTTGTTCACAGCACATCATTCGAGAACTAAATAAGGTTCGAAAAAACCGCAAGACTTTTGTTACATTAAATTCGAATTTGTTATTTTTTGTTTTTGTTATTGTTTTCAGGCTTATTGTGGTTTCGTGAGATTAAATCAAGACCCTAGTTGTTTACCTGCCGTGGCTACAGGAAATTGGGGTTGCGGAGCTTTCGGCGGCGATAAAGAAATTAAAAGTGCAACGAAACATATTTCGTCCGAAAAAAGGTTTCACCAGATCCGATTTATTTTCAGGTTTGATTCAATTAATGGCAGCCGCTGAAGCAGGTCGCGATGTTGTATATTTCACATTCGATGACGAACGTATAATGAATAATCTGTATTCAATGCACTCAATTTTGCTAAAACAACAAACAACAGTTGGTAATAAGTTTTGGTCATCTAACAATCAAAAAAATCTTCAAATGAGTCTTAAATCTAATTATAGGCGAATTGTTTTTGCAACTCAAAAAATATCATGAAAACGTCGTTGAGATGGTTTCAGATGGTGGTCAAGACGAAGAAGACAGAATGTCGTTGTTTAAGTTTCTTACAGATTCGTTGGTTCGGTAGTTTATTTATTAACTTTTGCCCCGTTCCATTTTGTACGTTGTTTTTAACTTTTACAAAAACATCTTTTTTTAAGCATGGGCTTTCACGAATAAATTACAATCACAATTAAAAATCTGTTTACTTTAAATGTCATATATATAGTTATATATAAAAATTTGGCCCTATGGACTCCCACAGCCTGTATCTAGGTGGCTGGTATTTACACTATTCCTCGGACTCTTACTTAGAGCCAGGGAGGGATAGTATTTCTCTTAGTATTTTTGATGTTCCTAGCAGGGTCGCTTTCTGGAGATCTTCTGCCTTGATGGTATCGTGTATGGATTGTACATACTTACTATGGTTTTTCGTAACTGCTCCGAGAGCCCCTATTACCACTGGT